>JACEFZ010005477.1:0-13130 GCA_014155875.1 Cepaea nemoralis
TCCTTTAGGGATCAACTCAACACACCTCCCACATAATTTTTTAATTAGACTGGCCCCAAAATTGTCCTGGTCGATAAACCTGCTGTTGGGACTTTAAAAACATGACAGATGTCTTGGTAGGCAAGCAGTACTAACAACGATGTGATTTATTCCAAGGGAGGCAACCTTCTCTTTTATAGATGTTTGGTTCTATAGAGCCTAAATATTTCATTCTCAAAGATCATTTTACAGTTAGAAATACTTTAATTTCTTTAAATCTGCAATCAGAATCTGGATAAAACTATTTGAATATAAGTAAAACTTATAGAATGCTGCACATCTGCTTATAACGTATTGTACAAATATTAACGAGCTTACATCAAGTTACCTGTAGTTGAAATTGTAATGTTTAAATTTATGAAGGCGACTATTGCTAACCTTACATTTGAGTTTCTCTTGAAGGGGAATTGGTATGGCTGTTAGAGGCCGCCAAACCCCATAATGTTCTGAATATATTGTATGAGTGCGGATGTCCAAGAAAGAAGGCATGTCACAAACTTTGCACTGAACAGATTATGTATTTTTTTCCCTCTAACTGCATAGAAGTTAGAGAATACATTAGGCAAAACAAAGGCTGAAAGTCATAATGCGATTCCAGAGACACCGACTTTTTAAACACTTTAAGTGTGCCCCAAACTACAACAGATTGTACATACACGATTTCCAATGAACAAGTTTATACTTCTTATAGTCCCTGCTGTGTGGCGTTGGAGATCATGTCTGTCCACATTCTTCTGTCTCTCATGCTTCCAATCATTTCTCATACCGACTTTCCTCATTGCCACGATCTCAAACTGTTCGGCATTTTCTCTCTGTCTCCCCCTGCCTCTCTTCCCCTTAAGCCTGATTGTTGTGACGACACACTCCAGGTTTCCTCTTCTCACGACATGCCCCAAAAATGTGGACTGTCTTCTTCTGATGCGAGAAACCAGTTCTCTTTGTGATAGTTCCGTGTGCCATGGGGATGATATGGTGACTAACTAACTAACTACCTAACTAACTACCTAACTAACTAACTAACTAACTAACTAACTAACTAACTAACTAACTAACTAACTAACTAACTAACTAACTAACTAAGTAACTAAGTAACTAACTAACTAACTAACTATCTAACTAACTAACTAACTAACTAATTAACTAACTAACTAACTGACTAACTGACTGACTGACTGACTAACTAAATAACTAACTAATTAACTAACTAATTAACTAACTAATGAACGATGAACGAGATAACTAGCAAACCAACCACACAACCAACAAACCAAACCACCAAGCTATCTAACTCGTGTCCATGTATAATGGCCCAGGTTGGTTCACCGAAGAATTTCTATAGGTTTCACCCCAAAATTAAGTAAAACACGGATAGCAAAATGCTGTTCCCTTTTGGTGAATGTCACAAGATGGGCGACCATCTTTGAAATGTCGTGATGTCACAGTGTTCGCCTTGACATCTTTATCAACAATATTGACAGGCTACAAGACAATGGCATGGTTATTGTCATGTCTATCACACTTTTAAGGTGTTCATTTCAACTCACTGGTAATACCTACCAATCGGCTTATTTGCTTGTCTGTCCTATGGTGTTCATAACTACGTGCATACCTAACTAGTTGTCTGAATATTTGATGCTTACCTACCTGTCTACGTATGTACCTAACTAAATTTCTACTTATATTCCTATCCATCCATCCATCCATCCATCCATCCATCCATCCATCCATCCATCCATCCATCCATCCATCCGTCCATCCATCCATCCTCCCAGCCATCTATCCATCTATCTATCTATCTATCTATCTATCTATCTATCTATCTATCTATCTATCTATCTATCTATCTATCTATCTATCTATCTATCTATCTATCTATCTATCTATCTATCTATCTATCTATCTATCTATCTATCTATCTATCTATCTATCTATCTATCTATCTATATCTATATCTATATCTATCTATCTATCTATCTATCTATCTATCTATCTATCTATCTATCTATCTATCTATCTATCTATCTATCTATCTATCTATCTATCTATCTATCTATCTATCTATCTATCTATCTATCTATCTATCAACAACGGTAGAATTTGTGGAACGGTGTTTGTAGACTTTAAAAAAGCTTTTGATATGGTAGATCACGATATTTTAATTAGAAAACTAAAGCAAATGAAGACAAGCACCAACATGGTGAACATAATTACGTCATTTCTATCCGACAGGCAACAAGTCGTGTCCTTCAACAACTGTCTATCAAGACCCACACAGCTTAATATTGGTGTGCCTCAGGGCTCAATACTAGGTCCGCTGCTTTTTGCAGTTTATATTAATGATCTTCCTTTATATATCAATACAACTTGTGATCTATTTGCAGACGACTGTACTATATATACTAGTCAAGAAAACCGTAGTGAATTAGAGAATTCTTTACAAAAGGAACTTGATAATCTTACTAGATGGAGCAATGAAAACCGCATGCAAATTAACATCGACAAAACCAAATCCATGCTAATAACGACCAGACAAAAACTACAGACACTAGCCATAACTGGATCACCGCTCGAACTCCGTATGGGCACGTTACCTATAGTTAATGTGACTGAACATAAAACACTAGGGCTTTTAATAGACAGCCATTTGAACTGGAGCTCTCATGTTCACGCTCTTACCAAGAAAATAGCACAAAAAGTTTACCAACTTGCTAAAATTCAGCACTTCCTGGACGAAAGCACACGAAAAATATTCTATACATGCTATATCCAATCACATCTCGATTACTGTTCCACAGTTTGGGATGGTTGCCCTAAATCTAATTTAAAACGACTATGTTCTCTACAAAACCGCGCTATTCGTCTGGTTTCTGGCATAAAGCACGTTGAAAGTAATAATTTGTACAGTCATCTAAGACTTCTACCACTACAAAAGCGCTTCCTTTTCAACAAAGCCAAATTAGTGAATAAAATTATATCTCAAAATACCCCAGAGTATCTTCTGCCGCTGATTCAATCTAATGCAATGAACAGCAAGAGCCTAAATTTGTTACATGTCTCAAAGCCTAGATTGGACCTATACAAAACATGTTTCGCCTATTCTGGTGCTCACTTATGGAATGATCTGCCTCCAGATCTGAAAACTCCAATGAGTCCCTACACATTTAACCGAAAACTCTTTCAATACTTAATCCATACCGACTATATGCCACCATAATTCTTTTACTGGTATAATTGTTCAGTATAATTGTTCATTATAATTGTTTAACTATAATTGTTCACTATATATGTGTGTGCGTTTGGGAGCGAGAGAGAGAGAGAGAGAGAGAGAGAGAGAGAGAGAGAGAGAGATAGAGAGAGAGAGAGAGAGAGAAAGTGGGTGTCAGAGAGAGGGAGAGAGTGTGTGCGCACGTGCGTGCGTGTGTGTGGAGAGAGTGATTGAGCGAGAAATGGTGGGGGAATGTGTCAGTGCATGCATTCGTACGTGTATGTGTGAGAGTGAGTGAGGGAGTGTGTGCGTGCGTGCATGCGTTCATGTGCATGTGTATGTGTGAGAGAGTGTGATTAAGAGAGTGAGTGTGTGTGTGTGTGTGAAGGATTGTGTGTTAGAGAGTGAGACAGTGGGAGAGTTGATGTGTTAGTGTGTGTGTGTGTGTATGTGTGAGCGCGCGCATGCGTGTGAGTGTGTGTATATGAAAGAATACAGAGAAAGAGAGAGAGAGAGAGAGAGAGAGAGAGAGAGAGAGAGAGAGAGAGAGAGAGAGAGAGAGAGAGAGAGAGAGATATGAGCAGATGCATGTCGTGTAACACGCATGTTATGTAACACGCGAATCCATATGTTTGTGTATTCTCATCTGTCATATTATCAGTTAAATACCATTTGATTTTATCATGCATAATATAAACTCATGTTCATTACTGTAGTTTGAGTGAGAGAGTCAGTGAGTGTGAATGAGAGACAGAACGAGTGAGCGGGAGAGTGAATGAGTGAGCGGGAGAGTGAATGAGTGAGCAGGAGAGTGAATGAGTGAGCGGGAGAGTGAATGAGTGAGCAGAAGAGTGAATGAGTGAGCGTGAGAGTGAATGAGTGAGTATAACAGTACATGTATACAGTGGACCAAATAGTTCAGTTAGCTTATTGTAGAACAGGCTTTATTTGCGATGGTTGATACAAAGTCATTACACAAACAAAATGCGATGTTGATGTTGACCTCTCTTCTCTCGTTCCAGGTGGTAACTAACTAACCCACAACAAGCTACGTCACGACTTGAGCATCCTTCTAGCTGTTCTATCTTGATGTTCAAGCGTGCTGTATGCTTGCACACCCAGCTGATACTATTCATCCTTCTAGTTGTTCTATCTTGATGCTCAAGCCTGCTGTATGCTTGCACACCCAACTGATACTATTCATCCTTCTAGCTGTTCTATCTTGATGCTCAAGCGTGCTGTATGCTTGCACACCCAGCTGATACTATTCATCCTTCTAGCTGTTCTATCTTGATGCTCAAGCGTGCTGTATGCTTGCACACCCAGCTGATACTATTCATTCTGCTACACCTCCCTGTGTTTTTAAAAAGACTTTTTTTTTCAAAAGTCTTTTCTCTTAATCCCTCTATCCTACACCTTCTCTCCTTACCTCCCACTATTTCAAGTAAATATTTCATTGTATTTGTAACTCTTCCCCCTGTCATATAGTAAACCACTATGCACTTCTTCTTCGTTTCTGACTCTTCAAACATAACACATATTATTTACATATCCTCAATAACATTTAAATCTCAACTTTATACAATACATCATAACACATATGGTTACCTTTTTAAAATAAACACTCCTTCTTCTCTTCATAAGCAATCCGCTTAAAATTTCAAACGCTGTACTCTTCTGATACCAACTCCCTATTGTCATCACCAACATTATTACCTCCACATTACCACTTCTCCACTTTCAACCAACTTTAAATCACTCTAACATGATAGAAAGACAAGAAATCGGTGCACACCGGAGATTTAAAGAAGTAGAACTCTTCCACACAAACACCACACTCACCTAAACCACACACCCCTTTACTCCCCTATGTCAATTTAGACTTTATGTAATAAAGTCTAAAACAATTATATCTTCTACAGTTCACTTATACCACTTATTATAGTAACAGTTTACGCTGCTATCTACAGCATCAAATACCAACCATCAAAAAATATTATTCACTCCCCAAATGTCTATATATTACAGACACTACTAATTTTACGGCTCTGAACCTTACCTCAACCTCACATTGTAATGTCAACCACAAAACACATCCCGAGGACACAATTAAAAAGGTCCATTATCCCTCAAGACCTGTCCCAACATCACCTCACATAATATACCTCACTCAAAACTCTCTCTTAATGTCCATTTATTATGGGCATATCTACTAAAACCTCCACTTGTTAATTTATGCCGTTATCAACAGCAACCATATACCGTTATTCTTTCTCAGTCCATATATTACGGACCCCTAAAACCTCATGTCATTTTGTCTCCACAGTGACAATGTTCATTTCTCATTAACACCCCTTTACTATTGTACTGCTATCCAAGTTGGTTTGCTAGTTAATACAGTCTATCTAATCATTCTTCGGAGTCAAACATGGATTCAATTCATGTTTTACTATTTGTCTTCACACTGTCTGTTACAGCATGTTACTGACTTCTTCTTCTATAATCTCGTGGCTCCATGTTCACTTCTGACCCCATGTCATTTACCCCACTGCTTTATTCACTTAAATCTTTTCTTCCCAATATGGCGTCTAATCCATATATCTTCAATTAATGCTCACTTAAATTCCCCATAACTCTTTTATTTGTGTAGTAACCCCGTATGGCATATGTTTCCACAACTTTGCAGCCCTTATATTATTGATTTATCAACACTGACTATCACAGCAATCCCACCAACAGGGTATGCTTATTATTCAGAAAGAGAATGTGTCTCTCTACTAGTTCTCAGTAGTTTAATAACTCTTTTCTGAACGAAGGGTACTATGTAAAGCCCCATGTATTGCCTCTATCATAACTGTTTGTAAATTAAACTTAACTTAACTAATTTCTAACATATTCAACATACAAGACAATTTAAGTTAAAATATGAGTCAACCAAAATAAAACAACAGGATGTCATACCCCCCAAGTTTTGAACTGTTTATCCCAACAATAAAACATGCATCAATTTAAATTAGAAGAAAATATCTAGTGTTACCTAACACTACTGGTCTCTTTTACGGACCAGTAGTTTGTACGCAAAAGACTAAAAACACAATAATCCTATTCTAAAATTACATAGTGACAATCATTTTACAAAACCAAGTCAATTAAAAAATAATAAAACCTACTATACATATTCAATCAACATTGGTGTCTTATACCAACCAATGAAATACATATCTATTCACACAAGTCATGCCTATTCCGTTATTCTCATAACAGAGAAAAAAACAACTCAATGCTAAATATATATATATATATATATATATATATATATATATATATATATATATATATATATATATATATATATATATATATATATATATATATATGTTAACTACAGACTATTCTCATAGAACAATATCTGTTCTCTCAACAAAAGTCATTAATTAATAAATGACTATACTTTTTCTGGAAGTCAAGCATTGATTATTTCCCCTCTCAACATTCTATCTTTTGCCAACTAAGTGCTAACATATCCCAATATTTGGAATATAAATCTAAACAACCACTGTTTACTACAGATCAAATCATTTTATCTATTACCAGTGTGACGGCTATCCCAATGTTATCTCAATGTACCAGCAGTCATCTATCTACCAATAGAACCTGTGGCTCGGCACACTAATTGTTTCCCTTGGATTTATACCAAGAATCACTACAACTTCTTAATCATTACCGTTAACTATGGTATCTCCACCCCACTACGACCAGCAAAAAACTTGTCTATTTACTATAGACCTCACCCATGCCTCTATCTACTGTAGCAACAACTAATTCTGCTTTTAAGTCTCTCTTCTAGTTCTCTCAACAAACATTTCATTCTCCCGCATCAGTATTTTCTAACATCTCACCACAACAACTCTAAACTATCTTCAACTTTTTCTTAACTTCGTTCATACACCATGATGATAGTCAGACTAGTCACACTTATCGGAACACGTTCTCTAGTACTCTATCTATAATGTTCCGACATTCATTTAACTAATCACTTTCTCTCCTTCTCTTTCTTACTCCTATTTATCGGGACTCTATCAGAAACAATAACCAACACTGCACATGACTAACGACCAACCTCACTCATACTGGGCAAACCATTTCTCTGTATCAGGCATTCTTGCTTCGACATGTCTCTGCCAACACTACTAAATCTGTTTCATGAAACGTCATTCAGAATGTTTACTCTCTTTCCGTCATCCTGTCATACAATTATCATTAATTCTGTCTAACTTCAGATATTCCACACAAAAGACATCACTCCTTTCAGTCATCAGCCACTCTTCGCATATTCACACGGCATTCGTGTTCTCATCTCACGATTATTCTCCTATCACGCCAACCTTATATGTTTATACCATTACTTCAAAAAAAATTAGACACCAATTCAACATTCCAACAATCACTCACTATAGCCTAAACATATCGATCACTTCCAAACGCCTCGTACATGCATGTGTTAATAATCACCTGACATCATTCTATCCATACTCAACGGACCTATGTTTGTCTACATTTTTACACATGCTAGAACAACGCATTACTCCACAGGACTTTCACAATTCAACTGTTTTCTTATTTCTACTTTTCTCAATCATTCGCTCCTTTTCAAAGGTCAGAACCTATACATTATCTCTCGCAAACTATATCTCTTTTATACACTAACCAGCACTATCAACGATCTCTCAGAACAAACCTCACTCCAACGAGTCACTAACCTCGTAACTATCATTCTATACTTCTCCACACAACCACTTTCTCAGATTTAATCACCTCTACTTTCTCCACAAGCATCATGTAATTACGTATCTCCCTCACCAGGACCTCGTATTCTTCAAACATCAGTTTCCACAGTCTTTTATTCTTAATACTCTTGCGCTCCACTGGCTATTTTACACAGGATATTCAATTCCTCCTCAATCTATATCTCCTCATCAGACACTCTCGGTTCACCTGTCAACAATACTATACTTAATTGTCAACTACCAAGCGAAACTATCTCAGACATCACGTCATAGCCCTGCGTCGAACCATCCACTCTAGTACGAGCATTCATAATTAGTTTATCTCTCTCTCTACTAATTCTGTGCTGAATCTACTCTACTTTAATCACACCAGTTATACATCACTCACGTGATCAACTCTCTCTATCTAGCCATTCCGGACAAGGGACATTTCAATTTCTACCTTGTTTACTCTCTCTTCACCAAACAAAATTCATCTGTCTATTTTAGACAGCTCATATGTATCTGCTCAACCCGCAATTCTTCTCATAATCTAAAACAATGTCCATATGTTCTTCCTCACCCTCGGAAATTTAACAGCCATAGAGCGCATCCAAGCCAAATATTTCATTGTCTCTTAGTACTGATGTGCGTCTCTTTTCAATTTTGTCATCTTCACTATCCGTTGTTAATCCGTTGTTAAAGTACTCAGGTCTTAATTCTCTGAGTTTTCTTATGTTATCTTCTGTCGTCGAGGAGTAAATTTCCGCTATCTGTCTATTATTATTCTTCTTCTTAAATGCTTTCTTTCTATTTCCTTTATTTGCGTCGGTCTGCTCACTGTTTCCTGTATACCTTACATAACGTTTATATTTCCCCATCTCGTCTTCAGATGACACACTGATAATAGTTCCCTCATCAGATTCATAGTAGTCGGCTTTAGAACGTCTGACTTTCCTTCTTACTTTTATTCCTCATGCTCCGGTTCTGTACAACTCCCATATCTTTGTCTGAAATATTCTCTCAATAACCTGAACTCTCACACCTAATATTCCTACACCATTTGGGGATTAAGTTAATGTCTATACCCGAGGAACTTGACATACCATTCGTCGTACCTTTATTGACCATCAGACTGTTACTATTTCTTTCCTCAATACTTTTCCTCTTTGGTCTTTTTTTTATCTTTGGTTCTCGTCTGTCTATCCTTCTTAATTTCAACCGTGTCTCCCTTAGTCAAGTGAGTTGGTTTTAACTGAGTCTCTACTAACTCGGTTTGACTTCTCTTTGTTATCTTGCTGGCTGGTTGTACCTGGACTTTTTCCTCTATTGTATCAATCTGTGTTTGTGTGTTCCGTTCTGCCACTTCAATCACCTGTGTTTGAGTCTCTTGGTCTATTTTCTTCTTTTCTTGTCTAAGAGTCAGATTCGCAACCAGTTTAGTAGTTGAATTCTTACTTACATTTCCTACCCTGTTCTTTGACCCTGACCTCAAATACTGTTTCCGTCTTTGTTCAAACCAATCGTCACGTTTTTTCCTAGCAGTCTTGCCATGGGATGGCCACTTCCATAACTTATTGGAAAAGTCTCTCTCAGGCCCATTCTTGTATCTATAACAGCTATACCAGTCCGACCTTTCACCATTACGTCTGTTCTCACCGTCTTTTACTCTATATACATCAGGCCTTGGTTCGTCATAACCATATTGTCTTCTGTCTTTATTAAGTAATGGCTGTCTCCTGTTATTCTTTCCTACTCTATTACAGTCTACCATAAATCTATAAGGGTCTTGTCTAGTCGTTCTGTTCTGCAACTTTTCTACAAAATTTTCTACTTCACTATCTGCCTCTTTTAATTCTCCCAACCATGTACTGATACGTTGTAATTCTACATGTAGGTAATTCATATTAACTTCTTCTTCTTTGTAATTTATATCTAGCTTAAAACAATATACTTCTTCCTCTGTATATTCCTTGGTATCTGAGGAAAAAAAAAACTCGTCCTGAGCTCAGCTGAAATAATTTACTATACACAACTTATATGAGTAAATTCACATTCAATAATTATTAATATACACTCTTATATTAACCAAAGGACGTAATCTTCCTCTTGAAACTCAATAATTTTCTATCTAATAGAAAAAGTTATTTATATTACCCCTTTTCTTGTTGAAACTAAATTTCCACTGGTTCCATCGTAAATCAAGTCTTACAATGTCCCTTTGACGTCCATGCTCTTGTATGCCGAGACTGAGAAGCACGGTATCTGGTACTCGAGTACTTGAACCAAGATCGATAAAGCGGTTTCATTCCTCCGTAAGGATCAAGAAGGCTCGATAAAACTCAATAAGGCTCCACAAGGCTCGATAGGGCTCGACAAGGCTCGATAGGGCTCGACAAGGCTCGACAAGGCTCGATAAGACTCGATAGGGCTCCACAAGGCTCGATAGGGCTCCACAAGGCTCGATAGGGCTCCACAAGGAAAGAGTTTCTTCATTCTATCACGACACTTTTAAATTTATGGCTGCTCTTTCCGCTCGAGGAAGTGTAGATCTGGACAAAAAAAATTTGACACTTCTGGACGCCTTGAAACGACTCGATCTGGCCATTAAAGCAACTGTAGTAGGATCATTTCTTCAACGTGATAGTCTAACATTTTTATAATTGCCAGAGTTCAAGACACTTATGATCCAGTGAAGTAGTTTTTCGTTAAAGGTTTTCTTGTTATTTGAGCCTCTGATCTAAACGATTTTTCGTCTTGATTCCATCAAGCGAAGTCAAATTCAACAATGATCCTCTTTCGAGCGACAACCAAGGTCATAAGCTGGTTCAAGGGTAACGGCTCTTGTAAAACATTTTGAGGTCCAAAACAACGATTATTCTGGAACATGATGGCAAATCATTATTTTGTATACAAGGCTCATAATTCCCATATGTATGGCGGACTCAAAAAACACCAGCCAGGTCAACGCAATATTTGATCAGAGATGCACTGTGTAACGAAGATTTGATCAGAACTGTGTAGCAAAGATTTGATCAGAAACTGTGTAGCAATGATTTGATCCGAGACGCCGCCTTGTTGAATTTCTCTGTAAGCGAAAATCTTCAACTTCTATTATGCCGTGGTATCGACGAAAATAAAGCAACGGCCATGTTTCCATTGTGGAGGCCACTTACATTCCGCGACAAGCCATGAGCCGTATCCTGATCACTGGCTCCATTTTGATCCTATATAACAGTACATGTATACAGTGGACCAAATAGTTAGTTAGATTATTGTAGAACAGGCTTTATTTGCGATGGTTGATACAAAGTCTTTACACAAACAAAATGCGATGTTGATGTTGACCTCTCTTCTCTCGTTCCAGGTGGTAACTAACTAACCCACAACAAGCTACGTCACGACTTGAGCATCCTTCTAGCTGTTCTATCTTGATGCTCAAGCGTGCTGTATGCTTGCACACCCAGCTGATACTATTCATTCTGCTACAGTGAGCGTGAGAGTGAATGAGCGGGAGAGTGAATGAATGAGCGGAAGAGTGAATGTGTGTGTGTGTGTGTGTGTGTGTGTGTGTGAGAGAGAGAGAGAGAGAGAGAGAGAGAGAGAGAGAGAGAGAGAGAGAGAGAGAGAGAGAGAGAGAGAGAGAGAGAGAGCATCACTATTTTTACGTCACATACATTTTATGTACACATTTTTCTCCATGTTTAACATTTTTATGAGACTGCTCATGACAAGTGTCAGTGTATGTGTGTGAGTAAAGTGTGGGAGTTTGTTCATGCTAGTTTCAATACTAACGTGAGACATTTTGTATGTGTCTAGATGTGAGGAAGTGTGAGTGTATGTGGAGGATGTGTGTGAGTGTGGGGATATGTGTGGGTGGGGGTGTGTGGGTGTGGTATGCGGTTGGATGGGTTGGGAAGTGTGGGTTTTGGTGGGTAGTGGTATTTGTTGGTGTTGGTGGGATGTGTGGATGGATGTGTGGGGGTGAAAGTAGGGGTGTTGGAATGGGTGTGGGGGATGTGTGTATGGGTGGAGGATATGTGTATGGGACGGATGCGGGGATGTGTGTTTATGTGGGTGGAGATGTGTAGATGGTTTGAGGAAGTATGTGTGGGAGGCGGGGTTGTGAGGGTAGGGGATTGTGTTGGGTGGATTGGAGATGCAAGGGCGGGTGGGGAGAAGCGTATGGTGTGTGGGTTTGAGATATGTGTGCGGTGTGTTGTTGGTGGATGTGGGAATGGTGTGTGGGTGGAGGGTATGTTTGTGGTGGTATGGGTGGAGGATAGTGTGTGGTGTGGGGGATGTGTGTGATGGGTGCGGGGAATGTGCGTATGGGTGGGGTATATGTGTGGGTGAGTAGGGGATTGTGGTGGTTGGGGGAAGTATGTGGGGGTGTGTGGGTGGGAGATATGTGTGTGTGTGGATGGGGAATGTGTGGGTGGGGGTGTGTGAGTGGCTTAGGGATGTGTAGGTGGGTGAGGGAGTTGTATGTGTCGGGGTGGGATGTGTGAGTGGGTGGAGGATGTGTGTGGGTAGGGGTATTGTGATCGAGAGATGTTTGGTTGGGGGTGGGTGGGTGGGGGCGTGGGGGTGCGTAGTGGAGGATGTATGCGTGAGTGAGTGTCTGTTGGTGGACGGGTAGGGAATGCGTGTGTGGGTGGGGAGAGGTGTGTGGTATGTTGGTTGGGGATATTGTGTGGGTGAGGTATGTGTGTGTGGGTGGGGGATTTTTGTGGTATGTGAGTGGGGGTATGTGGGGAGGATGGGTAAGGGTATCTGTGTGGGTGGGAATATTGTGTGGTATCTGGGTGGGGGATATGTGTGTGGTGTGTAAGTGGGGATGTGTTGGTGAGGGATGTGTGTGTGGTGCGTGGGTTGGAAATAGTGCGTGGTAGGGGGTGTATGTGATTATCGGGTGGGGGATTGTGTGGTGGGGGATTAGGTTATGGCATGTGTGGGTGGGTGGAAGTTGTATGTGTGGGTGGTGGGGGGTGTGTGTGTGTGAGTGAATTGGGGATGTATGGGTGGTTAGGGAGATGTGTGTGTGTGGGGGGGGGGATAGGGACATGTTAGTTTGTGGGGATGTGTGTGTATGGTTTGGGAATGTGTGAGTGGATGTG
>JACEFZ010005478.1:0-17792 GCA_014155875.1 Cepaea nemoralis
TGTTTTCTTGGCAAGATTACACTCATTAGTTTGCCATTGCTTTCTGAGCGGCCGGCTCAGTTATCCCGCAAGTCACCAGCGGGGGACGAACCGCTCCCAGTTCTCGCCCGCTACGAGACTGCGTGATAAACGGGATTACGGAGAAAGTGGTGTAACCCTTCGGCCAGAGAGACCGGCTTGTGTACAGACTAGAAATGTGTTTTATGTTAACCAATACGGCTCTTTTCTGGAGTGAGTAAAATCACTTGGTGAGTGAACTGAAACAGCCATCCAAGATTGTGGAGAAGTAGTCACTACTCTGGCGTGTACAGATATATTATAGCTTTGGTTACGCCTTCTTCTTATATCCTAGCTTGAGGATATATCTTACAGTCCTGTTTGGTGTTTCCTCTTCTACTCTGGAGTATAGATATAAGTTACATTCTTGCAGCCTCTAGTACAGTTTAGCAACACCTTACAGCTGGTTTTGTTTTGTGTATGTTGGTGCAAGAACACTCACACACATTTACATATTCATTCTAACATTCACACTCCCAGGCATACACACAGGCACACACGCTTGCAAACACTCAGGAACATACACAGATAATCATATACACATGCACGCACTTACAGAAGTGTACACACATGTGAACAAACTCACACTATCACGATTTCCTAAACGAAGGACATAGTGAACCAGCTCTCAGTCGAGCGATATAAGTAACCCCAGGGCAGTTTTTGGGTCTGGATATTAACCCTTTCTGTCCCGATGAACGCACCATGTGTAGTTAACTATTCTACGCAAATGTCAGTCAATGTGTAAATGTTTCTTTTACGTTTAGTCGGAGAATACTAAATAAATCTGGCAATGTATTGGTCGTATACCACGTGGCTCTCTGAAAGAAACAATCTAGTGACCTTTTTATTGTCATTATTGCACGGCCTTGCGCAATAGCTATGGCACTCTGTGATAGAATGAGTTAAACTTTGTGGATATGGTTAAAGGAAGAGTACTTCACTCATGGAAGCTGGGGACATTGTGTTGGTTAGGAAATCGGATCTGCAAAAGTAGACTAGAAACAATAACACAGACTGGAAACAATAACCCAGATTAGAAACAATAACACAGTCTGGAAACAATAACATTCGCTGAGACATGACAGCACATTGACTGCAGCAAATCTCGTGTTCTAGCGTGTTCCAGTCTTCAAGTATCTCGACCTGTCACAAATCTCGTGTTCTAGAGTGTTCCAGTCTGCAATTATCGGCGACCTGTCACCATGAACTTTGTACATTTTCCTAAACTGAATGATTATGCCTTGGAACCCGAGTTGGTCAGAGAGCCCCTGGAGTATGGCTCTGATGCCACAAAGAGAAAGAACTCACAATCGGCAAACTTTCCTAGAGCTGCCCAGAATGTAGATGGTAGGAAACGACAGCCATCACTGAAGGACAAATACAATGGCGAAGATTACACTCAGCTAGAACCTGGTTGTGACAACGCTCCCGTGGCCTCTGGCCACTCTAGGGAGTGTCCATCTCCGTATTTTGAAGAATCTGGTCAGGCACGAGCAGATAAGGACACAATTGACGAAAGTAGTAACGATGAAAATATTTTCAGTTCGCATAATTCGAGAATTCAATTCTTTAGAAGATACGATTGTATTTTGCTCCCCGTGGAAGGCCTTGACCTCTCCGACCCTGAGAAAGACAATAGTCGCAACGCTGGGAAAATTATCAGCAATCAGATGATGTCGTCAGTAATACTTAGTGAAGGGACGTCCACACCCAACGGTCGTCAATCAACAACAGATACCAGGGAACTGACAACAAATTCTGGGGAACTGACAACAGTTCCTGTGGACGTGACAACGGATTCCGAGGATCTCAACCACACAAGCCACGCTGGCCATCCTCACGCTACATGTCGATAGACCGTCAAACAACGTCAGCGAGCCATGGTCCGACAAAGGACATCACCAGAAACCCGGGGCCAAGGGAGTGCACTTTTCTGATCCGGTCATCCAGGTCGCCACTAACTCTCCAGGCAGTCCAGCGGTCAAGGTCACGGCCACGAGGTCGAACACCAGCAGCGCAGGATTGGTTTGTGTTTTCAACTCCGTTATTGAATTCCTTTTCTTCGTTGTTCGCAACATACATTTGTCAGTTAAACACGTGACTTGTATAAACATCTGTCAGGTAAACATGTGTCGGTTGTAAACAGTCATCACTGTTTGCTGAAACTCTCTCCCACTATTTCCTAATGGAACCGGTTCTGTTGGTTAGTATTTACTTAAGATCGCCTGTATCATAAAGTTGATCTTGTCCAAGGACTTACATGGATGTACTGTCCGGGGACTTACATGGATATAATGTCTAGGGACTTACATGGATATAATATCTAGGGACTTACATGGACAAAATGTCTATGGACTTACATGGATATAATATCTAGGGACTTACATGGATATAATATCTAGGGACTTATTTTGATATAATGCCCAGTGACTTACATGGATGTACTGTCCAGTTACTTACATTGATATACTGTCCAGCAGGGGCTTACAGTGATGTACTGTCCAGCAGGGGCTTACATGGATGTACTGTCCAGAGACTTACTTGGATGTACTGTCCAGCAATGGCTTACATGGATGTACTGTCCAGCAATGGCTTACAGTGATGTACTGTCCAGCTGTGGCTTACAGGGATGTACTGTCCAGAGACTTACATGGATGTACTGTCCAGCAATGGCTTACAGGGATGTACTGTCCAGCAATGGCTTACAGGGATGTACTGTCCAGCAATGGCTTACATGGATGTACTGTCCAGCAATGACTTACATGGATGTACTGTCCAGCAATGACTTACAGGGATGTACTGTCCAGCAATGGCTTACAGGGATGTACTGTCCAGCAATGGCTTACAGGGATGTACTGTCCAGCAATGGCTTACAGGGATGTACTGTCCAGCAATGGCTTACAGGGATGTACTGTCCAGCAATGGCTTACAGGGATGTACTGTCCAGCAATGGCTTACAGGGATGTACTGTCCAGCAATGGCTTACAGGGATTTACTGTCCAGAGACTTACAGGGATGTACTGTCCAGCAATGGCTTACATGGATTTACTGTCCAGAGACTTACACGGATGTACTGTCCAGCAATGGCTTACAGGGATGTACTGTCCAGCAATGGCTTACAGGGATGTACTGTCCAGCTGTGGCTTACATGGATGTACTGTCCAGCAATGGCTTACAGGGATTTACTGTCCAGAGACTTACAGGGATGTACTGTCCAGCAATGGCTTACATGGATTTACTGTCCAGAGACTTACATGGATGTACTGTCCAGCAATGGCTTACAGGGATGTACTGTCCAGCAATGGCTTACAGGGATGTACTGTCCAGCAATGGCTTACATGGATGTACTGTCCAGCAATGGCTTACATGGATGTACTGTCCAGCAATGGCTTACATGGATTGTACTGTCCAGCAATGGCTTACATGGATGTACTGTCCAGCAATGGCTTACATGGATGTACTGTCCAGCAATGGCTTACAGGGATGTACTGTCCAGCAATGGCTTACATGGATGTACTGTCCAGCAATGGCTTACAGGGATGTACTGTCCAGCAATGGCTTACATGGATGTACTGTCCAGCAATGGCTTACATGGATGTACTGTCCAGCAATGGCTTACATGGATGTACTGTCCAGCAATGGGCTTACATGGATGTACTGTCCAGCAATGGCTTACATGGATGTACTGTCCAGCAATGGCTTACATGGATGTACTGTCCAGCAATGGCTTACATGGATGTACTGTCCAGCAATGGCTTACATGGATGTACTGTCCAGCAATGGCTTACAGGGATGTACTGTCCAGCAATGGCTTACAGGGATGTACTGTCCAGGCAATGGCTTACAGGGATGTACTGTCCAGCAATGGCTTACATGGATGTACTGTCCAGCAATGGCTTACAGGGATGTACTGTCCAGCAATGGCTTACATGGATGTACTGTCCAGCAATGGCTTACATGGATGTACTGTCCAGCAATGGCTTACAGGGATGTACTGTCCAGCAATGGCTTACAGGGATGTACTGTCCAGCAATGGCTTACATGGATGTACTGTCCAGCAATGGCTTACATGGATGTACTGTCCAGCAATGGCTTACAGGGATGTACTGTCCAGCAATGGCTTACATGGATGTACTGTCCAGCAATGGCTTACATGGATGTACTGTCCAGCAATGGCTTACAGGGATGTACTGTCCAGCAATGGCTTACAGGGATGTACTGTCCAGCAATGCTTACATGGATGTACTGTCCAGCAATGGCTTACATGGATGTACTGTCCAGCAATGGCTTACATGGATGTACTGTCCAGCAATGGCTTACAGGGATGTACTGTCCAGCAATGGCTTACAGGGATGTACTGTCCGGATCATGCGGGAGTGCGAGGTGACCAGCCAGCAGTCTCACTAGCGACTAGAGCACCAGGAGCCGGGACACTCTCGGCGGACAAGGCAGACATTCTACAGACTTCATATGAAGGGATGCTAGCTGAACAACCAACCAACGAACGAACAAACTTTATTTTCCAAGGGTAACAAATTGATGACAGATCAAATACAATGTTTGTGGATTTATGAATGCAGATTTAAGCCTGGTTCTGGCAAGATGGGACGTGTGAGAGTCAGAACACGGTGTGTTTACAGCCAGTAAGGCTACTGACACCATCAGTTTCAATGTCACATGCCACATTTGCCGCTGGAGACGAGCATGTATGGGTTTGAGTGATGTGCTATTGTTTCAACCGATGATCCACATGGTGATATAGATTCCGTCACAATTCCATCTGTCACATCTCCTATGATGCGCACAAATGCCATTTCTGCTGCACAGACTGATCAACCGATGCACGCACTTGAAGTGTGTAGCTCTCGCTGACTCAGAAAGCTGGCATGATTGCCGTGATACCAACATGCCCTCCATTATCTGTGACATCATCAGTGTATGTGTACTTGTATGCTGTGTCTGTGACATCATCAGTGTATGTGTACTTGTATGTTGTGTCTGTGACATCATCAATGTATGTTTACTTGTATGTTGATCTCCAAGGCCAGTGCGGCCTTTCGCAGACTGTACAAGGATGTATGGGACAGAAATGGAATAAGCCTGCAAACAAAGCTAAAAGTCTACAAAGCAGTTGTATTATCCACACTGCTATATGCTTGTGAAACATGGACTCTTTACCGGCGACACGCCAGGAAATTAAACCACTTCCACACAGTCTGCCTAAGGAAGCTACTGAAGATTAAATGGCAAGACAAGATCCCAGACACTGAAGTCCTAGAAAGAGCGTCCATGCCCAGTATCCACACTGTGCTAATGAAGAATCAGATTCGCTGGGCTGGTCACTTAACTCGCATGACAGATCACAGGCTCCCTAAAGAAATTTTTTACGACAAGCTGCGTTGTGATCAACGCTCCCAAGGTGGCCAGAGGAAACGTTTTAAAGACACTCTGAAAATTTCACTGAATGCTTTTGGAATTCCTCATGACACCTGGGAGGCTGCAGCCAGAGACCGAAATTCGTGGCGTGCATCATTGCGCAAAGGTGCAGTCATATGTGAGGCAACCAGGACTGCAAGAGCTGTGAAGAAAAGGCAGGACAGAAATACCACTGCAGGAAATCCTCCTCCAGAGACGTCTGGCATTCTTTGCCCACATTGTCAAAGAACATTTCGAGCCAAAATAGGCCTTATCAGCCATCTTAGAACTCACTGCTCCATACCTTCAACCCCAACTGGATGAAATGAATGGTCATCATCATTCTTGATGGACAAACAACATTATCTGCTTCTGTTGCTGTGTCTCTGTTATCTGTTTCCTGTTGCTGTCTCTGTTATCTGCTTCGGCTGTTGTGTCTCTGTTATCTGCTTATGTTGCTGTGTCTCTGTTATCTGCTTCGGCTGTTGTGTCTCTGTTATCTGCTTATGTTGCTGTGTCTCTGTTATCTGTTTCCTGTTGCTGTCTCTGTTATCTGCTTCGGCTGTTGTGTCTCTGTTATCTGCTTCTGTTCCTGTGTCTCTGTTATCTGCTTCTGTTGCTGTGTCTCTGTTATCTGTTTCCTGTTGCTGTCTCTGTTATCTGCTTCTGTTGCTGTGTCTCTGTTATCTGCTTCTGTTGCTGTGTCTCTGTTATCTGCTTATGTTGCTGTGTCTCTGTTATCTGCTTATGTTGTTGTGTCTCTGTTATCTGCTTATGTTGCTGTGTCTCTGTTATCTGCTTATGTTGCTGTGTCTCTGTTATCTGCTTCTGTTGTTGTGTCTCTGTTATCTGCTTATGTTGCTGTGTCTCTGTTATCTGCTTCTGTTCCTGTGTCTCTGTTATCTGCTTATGTTGCTGTGTCTCTGTTATCTGCTTATGTTGTTGTGTCTCTGTTATCTGCTTATGTTGCTGTGTCTCTGTTATCTGCTTATGTTGCTGTGTCTCTGTTATCTGCTTCTGTTGTTGTGTCTCTGTTATCTGCTTATGTTGCTGTGTCTCTGTTATCTGCTTCTGTTCCTGTGTCTCTGTTATCTGCTCTGTTGCTGTGTCTCTGTATCTGCTTATGTTGCTGTGTCTCTGTTATCTGCTTATGTTGCTGTGTCTCTGTTATCTGCTTTGTGCTGGTCTCTGTTATCTGCTTTGTTTGTGTCTCTTTATCTGCTTATGTTGTGTGTCTCTGTTTTTCTTTTCTGTTCTGTGTCTCTGTTATTTCTTTGTTTGTGCTTGTTATTGCTTTTGTTGTTTGTCTCTGTTATCTTTTTTGTTGCTGTTCTGTTATCGTTTGTTCTGTGTCTCTGTTTTCTGTTTTTGTTTGTCTCTGTTATCTGTTTGTTGTGTGTCTCTGTTATCTGTTTGTTTGTGTCCCGTTTTCTGTTTGTTGTTTTGTCTCTGTTATCTGTTTGTTTTCTGTGTCTCTGTTATCTGTTCTTTGTGTTTGTTATTGCTTATGTTGTTGTGTCTCGTTATTGTTTTTTGCGGCTTGTTATCTGCTTTGTTGTTGTTCTGTCTCTGTTATCTGTTCTGTTGCTGTCTCTGTTATCTGCTTATGTTGCTGTGTCTCTGTTATCTGCTTATGTTGTTGTGTCTCTGTTATCTGCTTATGTTGCTGTGTCTCTGTTATCTGCTTATGTTGCTGTGTCTCTGTTATCTGCTTATGTTGCTGTCTCTGTTATCTGCTTATGTTGCTGTGTCTCTGTTATCTGCTTATGTTGCTGTGTCTCTGTTATCTGCTTATGTTGCTGTGTCTCTGTTATCTGCTTATGTTGCTGTGTCTCTGTTATCTGCTTCTGTTGCTGTGTCTCTGTTATCTGCTTATGTTGCTGTCTCTGTTATCTGCTTCTGTTGCTGTCTCTGTTATCTGCTTATGTTGCTGTGTCTCTGTTATCTGCTTCTGTTGCTGTGTCTCTGTTATCTGCTTATGTTGCTGTGTCTCTGTTATCTGCTTATGTTGCTGTGTCTCTGTTATCTGCTTCTGTTGCTGTGTCTCTGTTATCTGCTTATGTTGCTGTGTCTCTGTTATCTGCTTATGTGCTGTTTTTTCTGTTATTGTTTGTTGTGTTTGTTATCTGCCCTTTGTTGTTGTTTTTTCTGTTTTCTCTTTGTTTCTTTTCTCTGTTATCTGCTTTGTTCTGTGCCCGTTATCTGTTCTTTGCTGGTCTTGTTTTCTGCTTTGTTGGTTTTTCTCTGTTATCTGCTTTGTTGTTTTGTCTTGTTTTGCTTTGTTGTTTTGTCTGTTATCTGTTTGTTGGTGTTCTGTTATCTGCTTTTTGTTGTGTCTCTGTTATCTGCTTTGTTGGTGTCTCGTTTCTGCTTTTTTGTTTTGTCTTGTTTCTGTTTTGTTGTGTTCTGTTATCTGTTTTTTGTGTCTCTGTTTTCTGTTTTTGTTTTGGGCTCTGTTTTCTGCTTATGTTGTTTTGTCTCTGTTATCTGCTTTGTTTGTTTGTTTCTGTTTTTCTGCCGTATTTTTTGTTGTGTCTCTGTTATCGCTTTGTTGTTTTGTCTCTGTTATCTGTTTGTTTTGTGTCTCTGTTTTCTGCTTTTGTGTGTCTCTGTTATTGCTTATTTTGTTTTGTTTGTTATCTGCTTTGTTTTGTGTCTCTGTTATCGCTTTGTTGTGTTCGTTATCTTTTCTGTTCTGTGTTTTGTTATCTGTTTGTTGTTGTTCTCTTTTTGCCTATGTTTTGTGTTCTGTTTTCTGCTTTGTTTGTCTCTGTATCTGCTTATGTTTTGTTTCTGTTATCTGTTCCTGTTCTGGCTCTGTTATCTGCCTTTTTTGCTTTCTTTTACGTTTGTTGTGGTCTGTTATCTGCTTATGTTTGTGTCTCTGTTATCTGTTTGTTGCTGTGTCTCTGTTATCGCTTTGTTTTTGTCTCTGTTTTCTGCTTATGTTGTGTGTCTTGTTATCTGCTTCTGTTCTGTTCTGTTTTCTGTTCTGTTGCTGGTTTTCCCGTTATCGCTTATGTTGTGTTCTGTTATCTGCTTTGTTGGTTTTTCTCTTTTTTCTGCTTTTTTGTTTGTGTTCTGTTATCTGCTTTGTTGCTGTGTCTCTGTTATCTGCTTATGTTGCTGTGTCTCTGTTTATCTGCTTATGTTGCTGTGTCTCTGTTATCTGCTTCTGTTGCTGTGTCTCTGTTATCTGCTTCATGTTGCTGTGTCTCTGTTATCTGCTTCTGTTGCTGTGTCTCTGTTATCTGCTTCTGTTGCTGTCTCTGTTATCTGCTTATGTTGCTGTCTCTGTTATCTGCTTCTGTTGCTGTCTCTGTTATCTGCTTCTGTTGCTGTGTCTCTGTTATCTGCTTATGTTGTTGTGTCTCTGTTATCTGCTTATGTTGTTGTGTCTCTGTTATCTGCTTCTGTTGCTGTGTCTCTGTTATCTGCTTCTGTTGCTGTGTCTCTGTTATCTGCTTATGTTGCTTGTGTCTCTGTTATCTGCTTCTGTTGCTGTCTCTGTTATCTGCTTCTGTTGCTGTGTCTCTGTTATCTGCTTATGTTGCTGTGTCTCTGTTATCTGCTTATGTTGCTTGTCTCTGTATCTGCTTCTGTTGCTGTGTCTCTGTTATCTGCTTCTGTTGCTGTCTCTGTTATCTGCTTCTGTTGCTGTGTCTCTGTTATCTGCTTATGTTGCTGTGTCTCTGTTATCTGCTTCTGTTGTTGTGTCTCTGTTATCTGCTTCTGTTGCTGTGTCTCTGTTATCTGCTTCTGTTGCTGTGTCTCTGTTATCTGCTTCTGTTGCTGTGTCTCTGTTATCTGCTTATGTTGCTGTGTCTCTGTTATCTGCTTATGTTGCTGTGTCTCTGTTATCTGCTTATGTTGCTGTGTCTCTGTTATCTGCTTCTGTTGCTGTGTCTCTGTTATCTGCTTATGTTGCTGTGTCTCTGTTATCTGCTTCTGTTGCTGTGTCTCTGTTATCTGCTTCTGTTGCTGTGTCTCTGTTATCTGCTTATGTTGCTGTGTCTCTGTTATCTGCTTATGTTGCTGTGTCTCTGTTATCTGCTTATGTTGCTGTGTCTCTGTTATCTGCTTCTGTTGCTGTGTCTCTGTTATCTGCTTCTGTTGCTGTGTCTCTGTTATCTGCTTCTGTTGCTGTGTCTCTGTTATCTGCTTCTGTTGCTGTGTCTCTGTTATCTGCTTCTGTTGCTGTGTCTCTGTTATCTGCTTCTGTCCTGTGTCTCTGTTATCTGCTTATGTTGCTGTGTCTCTGTTATCTGTTTCCTGTTGCTGGTCTCTGTTAATCTGCTTCGGCTGTCCTGTGTCTCTGTTATCTGCTTATGTTGCTTGTGTCTCTGTTATCTGCTTATGTTGCTGTCTCTGTTATCTGCTTATGTTGTTGTGTCTCTGTTATCTGCTTATGTTGTTGTGTCTCTGTTATCTGCTTATGTTGTTGTGTCTCTGTTATCTGCTTATGTTGTTGTGTCTCTGTTATCTGCTTATGTTGCTGTGTCTCTGTTATCTGGTTCCTGTTGTGTCTCTGTTATCTGCTTATGTTGCTGTGTCTCTGTTATCTGCTTATGTTGCTGTGTCTCTGTTATCTGCTTATGTTGTTGTGTCTCTGTTATCTGCTTATGTTGTTGTGTCTCTGTTATCTGCTTATGTTGCTGTGTCTCTGTTATCTGCTTCTGTTGCTGTGTCTCTGTTATCTGCTTCTGTTCCTGTGTCTCTGTTATCTGCTTCTGTTCCTGTGTCTCTGTTATCTGCTTATGTTGTTGTGTCTCTGTTATCTGCTTCTGTTCCTGTGTCTCTGTTATCTGCTTATGTTGTTGTGTCTTCTGCAAGTGCCAAACATCACAAATAACCAGATAGCAGGAAACAGTTCTGAGACTGTGATATTGTCTGCAAGTGTTCATCTCATCATCTCTGTCCACCTTCAGTATGTGGGCAAGTGATATTGTCTGCAAGTGTTCATCTCATCATCTCTGTCCACCTTCAGTATGTGGGCAAGTGATATTGTCTGCAAAGTGTTCATCTCATCATCTCTGTCCACCTTCAGTATGTGGGCAAGTGATATTGTCTGCAAGTGTTCAATCTCATCATCTCTGTCCACCTTCAGTATGTGGCAAGTGATATTGTCTGCAAGTGTTCATCTCATCATCTCTGTCCACCTTCAGTATGTGGGCAAGTGATATTGTCTGCAAGTGTTCATCTCATCATCTCTGTCCACCTTCAGTATGTGGGCAAGTGATATTGTCTGCAAGTGTTCATCTCATCATCTCTGTCCACCTTCAGTATGTGGGCAAGTGATATTGTCTGCAAGTGTTCATCTCATCATCTCTGTCCACCTTCAGTATGTGGGCAAGTGATATTGTCTGCAAGTGTTCATCTCATCATCTCTGTCCACCTTCAGTATGTGGGCAAGTGATATTGTCTGCAAGTGTTCATCTCATCATCTCTGTCCACCTTCAGTATGTGGGCAAGTGATATTGTCTGCAAGTGTTCATCTCATCATCTCTGTCCACCTTCAGTATGTGGGCAAGTGATATTGTCTGCAAGTGTTCATCTCATCATCTCTGTCCACCTTCAGTATGTGGGCAAGTGATATTGTCTGCATATGTTCATCTCATCTCTGTTTACTTTAGTATCTGACAAGTGATATTATCTGCAAATGTTAATCTCATCTCTTTCCACTCTCAGTATATGGCAATTAATATTGTCTACAAATGTTCACCTCATCTCTGTCCACTTTCAGTATCTGGACAAGTTATATTGCCTGCAAATGTTCACCTCGTCTCTGTCCACTTTCAGTATCTGGACAAGTTCAAGAGGCTCACCCTGGCCGTGGTCAACGTGCTCAAGTTGGCCAAAGTCATTATCAAGAGGTGGGCTGTGTGTGGATGTGACCACAAGGTTAACTGATATAGACACTGACCACAGACAGAAAGCTGACCTAGATGGTGAGCTGACCATAGACACTGACCACAGATGGTAAGCTAACCATAGACACTGACCACAGATGGTAAGCTGACCATGGACACTAACCACAGATGGTAAGCTGACCATAGATGGCGAGCTGACCATAGACACTGACCACAGATGGTAAGCTAACCATAGACACTGACCACAGATGGTAAGCTGAACATAGACACTGGCAAAAGATAGTAAGCTGACCATGGACACTGACCAAACCCAGTCTCTCTTCCTCCATATCTCTGTTTTTCTTGTCTGCCTGTCCATCTCTCTCATCACCGCTCTCTCTCTCTCTCTCTCTCTCTCTCTGGCGAAGTGGTTAAGGACTTTGTTCGTAATCCCGTATGCCTTCGTAAGAAACACAGCTGCGCGAGATTTGGCAGCGGATCGCGTCGCGTTGATTACTTACGGGGGTATGTGCGCCGGTTGTTCAGAAAGCAATGGCAAACTACAGAACGTAAAACTTGCCTAGACAACAGCAGCTGAAAAATGCTGGTGTTGACTGCAATGCCCTGTAAAGGATATCCGATATATATATATATATATAGCTGTCTCTCTTTGCCTGTCTCTTTCTCTTTCCCTCTCTACCTGTCTCTTTCTTTATGTCCCTGTTTGTCTATTTGTATTTTCTGTTTGTCCACCGCATGAATGGATTAACGAGATTCCCACTGTCCCTATCTACTATCTAGCGAAACCACAGCCAAGGGGACGGGCTTGGTAGAATCAGCAGGGAAAGAAGACCCTGTTGAGCTTGACTCTAGTCCGACTTTGTCACATGAAGGGTGTAGCATAGGTGGGAGCGCAAGCGCAATTGAAATACCACTACTTGTATCGTTTCTTTACTTATTCAGCCAGTCGGTGGAGATTTGCCCGCAACAGACGAGCAATATCTCCGGCGGGTCTATTCCCGGTGGTCGCGGGATCCGCACAAGTCAGGCGGGGAGTCTGACGGTAGTACACGCTTTACACAGGTCCGGACACTTGTGATTGACAGATGTACGCGTCCTATGGTCCAGGCGCGTACGAGGCCCTCACCTGTGGGACTTGGCTGAACGCCTCTAAGTCGGGTCCCTTGGGTGCCAGGGTCTGGCCACCACTCGCCACCTGCTCGTGGAGGCGATGTCTCAGAGGTTTGACGCTGAGCCGCCAGCGTCTGCAGCCTACCTTGTGCCAGACGTATTGGTTACTCATTCCTATGGAGTACGCAAGGCAAACCCGAGAGAGGGAACATGTCGTTTGGGCACCACATGTTTCTCTGAAGCTCTGCCCAGGCATTGTGATGGAATTTTGGCCACATTCCAACTCACATACTTTGGTCTGTCAAGACTGTAAGGTGCCACTCACCTCTCTCTCTCTCTCTCTCTCTCTCTCTCTCTCTCTCTCTCTCTCTCTCTCTCTCTCTCTCTCTCTCTCTCTCTCTCTCTCTCTCTCATTCGGTGCTTGTGTTACTGGTCGTGACTATGACAATCTAGATAATGTTGTGAAGAGATTACAAAAGTAAGCCATATTTGATGTGATCAAGTTGTCACATGGTCAATGTCCTCATCTCTCAGGACCGACAGCCCCAGTGCCCTGCTGAAAACCTTCACCGCCCTCTCTCGACAACCGGAAGAGGAAGTAGAATCGGAGAACATGAAGAATTATGGGCTGCAGTTTGACCTCTCCTACTTCCGGGCCAACAAAGAGGTCAGTATGTAGGCTTGAACGACCTCTCGCTAGTTTAGGATGATTTTCTTACAATCCCTGTCCTACGTCGCTACGGTTCACTCAGCCAAACTTCTTCAGGTCCATCTCTGGAAGTGTTCCACACACCTGTAACTCAGTCAAGCTTCTTCAGGTCCATCTCTGGAAGTGTTCCACACACCTGTAACTCAGCCAAACTTCTTCAGGTCCATCTCTGGAAGTGTTCCACACACCTGTAACTCAGTCAAGCTTCTTCAGGTCCATCTCTGGAAGTGTTCCACACACCTGTAACTCAGTCAAGCTTCTTCAGGTCCATCACTGGAAGTGTTCCACACACCTGTAACTCAGCCAAACTTCTTCAGGTCATCTCTGGAAGTGTTCCACACACCTGTAACTCAGTCAAGCTTCTTCAGGTCCATCTCTGGAAGTGTTCCACACACCTGTAACTCAGTCAAGCTTCTTCAGGTCCATCTCTGGAAGTGTTCCACACACCTGTAACTCAGTCAAGCTTCTTCAGGTCCATCTCTGGAAGTGTTCCACACACCTGTAACTCAGCCAAACTTCTTCAGGTCCATCTCTGGAAGTGTTCCACACACCTGTAACTCAGTCAAGCTTCTTCAGGTCCATCTCTGGAAGTGTTCCACACACCTGTAACTCAGTCAAGCTTCTTCAGGTCCATCTCTGGAAGTGTTCCACACACCTGTAACTCAGTCAAGCTTCTTCAGGTCCATCTCTGGAAGTGTTCCGCACACCTGTAACTCAGCCAAACTTCTTCAGGTCCATCTCTGGAAGTGTTCCACACACCTGTAACTCAGTCAAGCTTCTTCAGGTCCATGTCTGGAGGTGTTCCACACACCTGCAACTCAGCCAAATTTCTTCAGGTCCATGTCTGGAAGTGTTCCACACACCTGCAACTCAGTCAAGCTTCTTCAGGTCCATCTCTGGAAGTGTTCCACACACCTGTTACTCAGTCAAGCTTCTTCAGGTCCATCTCTGGAAGTGTTCCACACACCTGTAACTCAGTCAAGCTTCTTCAGGTCCATGTCTGGAGGTGTTCCACACACCTGCAACTCAGCCAAACGTCTTCAGGTCCATGTCTGGAGGTGTTCCACACACCTGCAACTCAGCCAAACTTCTTCAGGTCCATCTCTGGAGGTGTTCCACACACCTGTAACTCAGTCAAGCTTCTTCAGGTCCATCTCTGGAAGTGTTCCACACACCTGTAACTCAGTCAAGCTTCTTCAGGTCCATCTCTGGAAGTGTTCCACACACCTGTAACTCAGTCAAGCTTCTTCAGGTCCATCTCTGGAAGTGTTCCACATACCTGTAACTCAGTCAAGCTTCTTCAGGTCCATTTCTGGAGGTGTTCCACATATCTGTAACTAAACAAGCTTCTTCAGGTCCATGTCTGGAGGTGTTCCACACACCTGCAACTCAGCCAAATCTCTTCAGGTCCATGTCTTCTGTGTTTGGTGTCTTGCCCTGAGTGGAACTCCAGACAGGCAGACTTTAGACAAGACAACATAACTTTAGTCGCACTCCATCTGAATGTACACTTGCAGTATGTTCCACGGCCACGCCAGATTTAACAACCTTTGGTGTACGCCTCTGAAAGCCTCATACATTTATATCAGTCAAGAATTATTTGGTCAGATCATGAGAAGAGAGGCAATGAACAACATTGTGATGACTGGAAAGATCAATGGGGAAACGGTAGAGACAGACAGAGAGACATGATGCTGGATGGGCTGAGACGGTGACATAGAGAGCTGATTAAAAACACAAAAGATCAAGATCTGTTTAAAGACATTAACACCTACACTAGTTTTCAGGGCACGTGATGATGATGATGATGATGATGATGATGATGATGATGATGATGATGATGATGATGATGATGATGATGATGATGATGATGATGATGATGATGATGATGACACATGTTGTAAGCCTGTGTAAGCTCCATTCATTTCTAAACTGAATCACATCTGGTCTACGGCTCTGTCGGCCTCATACACTCCTATAAAGAACATGAGCCGTAGACAAATTTCGGCCTCCTACACGCCTATCAAGAACATCTGCGGCTCACCACTGAAAGCCTCAAACATTCCTAACATGAACGTCAGCTGGTGATCTCTGTAAACCTCATACATTTCTATTATGCCTATTAATGCTTTAATGCAATCACCGGAGGGGCTTCTCCGTGATAATATGTTGTGATTTGAGTATGCATTTGTTTGCTGATGAAGGCAAGTCGCCGCAACGTCCTTGTATTGTTAGTAATTCTGTTCTGTAAAGCTGCATTACTTCATGTTATGTTGCATTGTGTGGATTTCTATTAAGAACGTATGTTGTAGATCTCTGTGAACCTCATGTTGTTTGTCCATCAATAATGATGATGACCATTCATTTCATCCAGTGGGGTTGAAAGTATGGAGCCGTGAGTTCTGAGATGGCTGATAAGGCCTATTTTGGCTCGAAATGTTCCTTGACAATATGGGCAAAGAATGCATGACGTTCCGAGAGGAGGATCTCTTGCGGTGGTTTCTTTTTTTTTCAGTCTTAATTTTCCCACAGCTCTTGCAGTCCTACTCTCTGTCATGTGAATGTGAATGCACTATGAACTGATGAACGAAAGATGAATGATTGGAAGGGCCGAATGTAAGACGGGCCTGAGTGCCCAATTTGTTACCCTTCGAAAATTAAGTTTGTTCGTTCGTTCGTTCTCTTCGCAAGTGACGACACCCTTGCGTAATGATGTATGCCATGAATTGCGGTCTTTGGCAGCAGTCTCCCCTCTGCCGACAGATGAATCCTAACATCTTTGAGCGATACCTGGTAGCGTGAACATATTGAATGATGCAGCCCGTTAAACCTTTCTCTTCGCATTCTACACGCCTCGTTCTCCCAGTGCCCGCGTGAACGCGCCAACACAACCAGAAACCGATCAGCTGTGACGGCGACATGGTTCTGCACTTGTCTCTTCAATGAGTCGATGAGTACAGGCCAGGATATCAACTCGCCAATCAGCTGTGGTGTGAGGTTCTCTCCACAACTACTGATTTATTTCTTCCCCCCAGATCACCATCAGCAGCGAGGTTAAGAATATTCTGCGCTTGCCGCCCAGCCACCGCACTCCGGAACAAATCCAAACTGTAAGTCTTTCTTGTTTGTTTTGTTTCCTCTCTTTTGTCCACTCAGTTTATTTTCTCCCCTCTATCAATTTTGTTCATCTACATTCCAAGTTTCACTGTCATGTAACAACACTGGTTCTATATAGCATTTCAGCACTCTGCTTATTACATTCAATGATAATCACTTATTGCTTAAGATACTCTTCATTTTCTGAAATGCGGCTTTTGCTTGCCCAATTCTGCTCTAATCTCTGTTGTACATCTTCCATCTGATGTTATGAATGCCCCTAGGTATTTAAAATTATCCATTTTGTTAAGAATTGTCCCTATTTCTATGTCACATTTTGGTGTCAGTAGTGGGTTACGTCCTATTTGATTATTATTTCAGGATTGACCTCTAAGGATTGATCCCAATCCTTAGGATTAGGGTTAGGGTTAGGGTTAGGGGTTAGGGTTAGGGGTTAGGGGTTAGGGGTTAGGGTTAGGGGTTAGGGTTAGGGTTTTTGTCTTCTCCTAATTATACTTTCTGGATTGACCTCGCTGGATTGCCCCCAATCCAGCTCGGGACCAGGGCTATATGGGTAGGGTAGTTACTTAGGTCATATGTAAGGGTCGATACATCTAATAGAAGACATGTTTTCTAAGAGCAGATAACTGAGTGTGTGTATAATAGTTTAACTAATTTTAAAAAATAAAATAAAAATAAATAACAACCAAAGGCGAGCGGGGGCGGTCGGCAGGCGCAGGAGCAAGCGCGACGGCTCGGTCGCGTGGTGCGGGTCGAATCCAGTAAAACAGTGTCTTGTAGTAACCACTTGGCCAGTCATCGAGAACTGCCCACTAGTCCGGTCATTAACGAGTGCAAGTGATGGGGTTAATTAAAATTTAAAACTAATAAATCGCAATATTATTGCTCGCTTCACTTAATATACAGATATAGGGTAAGTATAGGTATAGGTTAGGTATAGAACAAATATCAAGCTTACATCTTGCGCAATAAAATTGCGATTTATTAGTTTTAAATTTTAATTAAAATTTAATCACATAAATTTAACTTTTTTCATTTCTAACACTGGTTTGTATCTATCTCTCTTAAGAAAGAGTTTGTTGTATAGTTAGGGTTAGGGTTAGGGTTAGTTGATGTATAGTTAAGGTTAGGGTTAGGGTTAGGATTAGATGATGTATGCTTAGGGTTAGGGTTAGTAAGAAAGTGTTTGTTGTGTTTGATGTCACTCTGGTAGTCCAAGGAATGCAACTCATTCGTCTCAATAACCCAAGCTCTGTTGTTTTTTCAAGTTCTGCCTTGGGGTGCTGGTCGATGACCATATTCGTTGTCTAGAATAGCGCCTAGTAGGTTAGGGGACATATGATTTATCTCCACGAGGTTGGAAAATGTGCCTAGTCAGCAGAAAATCAGCTGTTCTGTAATCAAAGAGAATGTTAATGTTATTTGGTATGAAACGTTGAAAGTCGGTTAGAAGTTGTGGTAGAGGGTATTCAAAAGCTCATTAAGACAGACGTGGCTTTAAGAAAATCTTA
>JACEFZ010005479.1:0-23578 GCA_014155875.1 Cepaea nemoralis
TAAAAGCATTAGGGGTTAAAAAATTTGTTTTTTTTTTTTTGGTTTCCTGTTTAAAAATTAACCCCCGATCTCTTCTTCTTGTATAGCGAAGTAATAATGAGAGAGATCAAATAGATGCCAGGAATACTAGTTGGTGGTTACAAAATAAAGTAATATACGCTATGCAGATGACACAGTATTGGTGGCAGATAAATCAACAGACCTACAACAATTGTTGAACATTGTAGTAACAGAGAGTGCAAAGAAAGGACTCTCCTCGAATATCAAGAAAACAGTCTTTCAGAAAAAACAGAGGGGAGTCTCTGTGGCGAAGTGATCAAAGCCGTTCGACTCGTGCTCCGAAGGTTGTGGGTTCGATTCCGGGCCGCACCCCTTCGGTTTACGAGTTAAATGTTTCGGAGACTCCTGTGGGTCGTCGCTAAAGCTACGGAGTTCGTGCTTTGTGTGACGCTTTCCGCGCTGCGGAAAGAGACTGAGCCATATGGGATAAAACCCGGTGTGATGAAGTCGACCTGAGACGAATGTTGCGAATTCCTTGGACTGCCAGAGTAACTAACAACGACTGTCTGAGACAGGCTAATGAAACTAGAACACTATATACAATAATAAGAAAGAGACAAACATCTTTCTTTGGTCATGTAATGAGAAGAGAGGCACTGGAGACATCGTGACAACTGGAAAGATCGAGGGGAAGAGAGGCAGAGGCAGACCAAGAGAAATTATGCTGGATGGATTGAGACGGTGGCATGGAGGAATATCAGCAGCAGAGTTGATCCAGAAAACCAAAGACCTGAGATCTGTGGACAGCCATGAACGTCTACGCCAGCTGGCAGGGCACTTGATGATGATGGATGATGATGATTATGTTTCGCCTTCAAATGTGCCTTAAGATGACCTAGCTTCATTGATTCGTTGGGCAAGCATTGTTGGCACAAAAGACAAAAGGTGACCGTTAATAGTGGACAGCGGATATGAAACCAAATTTTAAATATTCCTCCGAATACTGATGAATTTTTTTTTTCTTGCTTGCACCACTCATGTCACTATGGGCTGAAAGAAATAAATATAAGATAAATTAATAACTAAAAAAAAAATAAAAACATGAACTGGAGTAAACGTAGACTAACAATGCATAATTAAATATGTACGGCACATTGACCCCACTGCAAAAAGAAAAAAAAAACATACTTTTTCATTTGACAAATTTTTCTGGAAAATGAAGCTTCTAAAATTGAAATTAATAAAATTACCAATTGAATGTACATACCATTTATATATCATTTATATTTATACAATGTATATATTTTTCTTAAACAACGAGACCTTTACAACAATTTAACGGACACTCATTTCAAATTAACACCAACGGTGGAAGCTGAGCGTTACTGCGAAAGACTGCAGAAACTGAGATCTCGGCACTGCGCATTTCGCGCCATTCAAAACAAATAACGCGAAATGCTTAGTGCCGGCCCAGTGTAACTATAGTTTGTCCAGAAATGAATGCCGTCATTCACGAACAATTATTTTGAAAACGTATCTGTTGCATCGTTATGAAATTTCTCCTGCCGTCTTATATTTACCCCCACCCAAGGATTATGTCTTTGATAGGTCCAAAAGCAACTTAAATCATGAAAAGCGGCGACATTTCTTTGATGTTTAGATGAAAACTAGTGATTTCTCGCTAACATACTTTTTTTTTACTGTAATGCCAATTCCCCCGCCAGTTCTGATAACAAACACAAGGCGTATCCAAATTCTTAAGGGAGTGGGTGCATTGTTTCTCTGCTGAGACGGAACATGATTACATGTTTTGCACGACAAATATAGCTGTGAATGTCTCTGTAGTGGGCTCTTTCTTAACGGTCAAGATGTTGGTCCTCTTTTCATTGAAGTTTATAGAATGATTCGTATGTTCGTGTGTTGTCCCGTCATTTGACAACGTGTTTCTTCTCACGTTTCTTGTTATGCCACAATATGTCAGTTCCCACCGCAATATTACTCTTCAGTTGGTATTCGATGCGTCTAGAGCTTTTTGTTTTTTCAATGTCAGTTGTTTGTCACCATTGAGAGCTCACGGAATTGAAAATTCATCACTGTGGAATACAAACTGTTGCCATCAACAAGTTGTATTGTTTATGCCGATGCTGTAATGTTTAAGGCCTGCAATTCTTCTGAATATTTGTAGCAAAATATCCCAGTTGGTGTGCACGTAGATTAAGGTCTGCGATCTGCTCAGACCTTAATCTGTGTCGAACGATTCCAGTAGGTTGATGACTGCTCTCGGTTGCATAAATTCAATCCATCCTTTCTCCAATAGTCCTCTTCCTCTTTCACCACATGGTCCTCACATTTTCCCAGTAACTTCTATCAATATTTAATAGCGAGGATTGGATTAGTATCTTGACGTCAGACAATTTGAATATAGTATTGTCAGCTGCCACCTGTCCTTTAATTTTAGCCCACACAAGTTCTGTAGGGTTAAAATGAGATTGGTACGACGGAAGTCTCAAGCACCCATGACGATGCTCTTCTATCAACTTGACGATTTGATATTTCTTGCTTTTGGCGTCTGTTTTACAAGGGACAACAATTCTAGCTAAAAATACGTTTCTGGATATGGTATGTTTTCCATTCGGAGCCATATCTTTATTGCTCCCTTTGTGCTCGATGCTGTAGGTATTTTGTCTTCTTGGGCAACAACATTGATATCGTGCATTGTCCATAATTGGACACGACGGTTTATCTAAGGATGGAAGCACAGTATTGTCGAGCCATTCTCTAAGTACATTTTCATTCATCTTATTATGATAATCCCTATTGTCTGTATGCTTTGATACGAACACGAGCCCAGCATTCTGTTGTAAGCCATTATGCGTATTACCAGCATGGGCCATGGCCAAAAGCTGTCCTATACTACTGGGCACATATCGCTTTATCTGTCCATCCACTGATTGCCATTCCTTATCACTTGTGTGGAGAGCATTGATCCACATTTCATCCAAACACACTTTACCATAATTTTCTTTGCACATTTCCCTTATTTCACGTAGGTATCTGCTTCTCATGGCTCCTAAATGCGGTTGCTCGCAAAGATTATTTCTACCGCCCTTGTATTTTCAAATAGTGAAGATAATGTCCTTATAATTTTCCACAAAGTTGTTTTGGATAGCTCTGTGTTATTGTTCTTTCTCAACCAAACCCTAAGTTTTCTTCCAGTCACTGTTTCTTTGGCATCCAGCATTTTATAATGCTGGATAATCCTGGATATAAAATCCAAAATTTTTATAATTTTAGGAGTCTCCGTGGCGAAGTAGTCAAGCCTTTTGACTCGGGCTCCAAAGGTTGTGGGTTAGATTCCGGGCCGCATCCTTCGGTTCACGAGTTAAATTTTTCGGAGACTTCTATGGGTCGTCGCTAGAGCTGCGGAGTTCGTGCTTTGTGCGATGCTTTCCGATATGGGATAGAACCCGGTGCAATGAAGTCGACCCTGTCGACTTTTAAGCGACTTTTTAAAGCATTTTTATAATAGTTCGCCTTATGACATCTTTGTCAAAGCTGTCTACAATAACCTTTCTACCTACCGTTTGGTTATTGCGTGGTGGTTTAATTCCAGATTCTTGCACCCATCGACGAAATTACCGTCTTCTCAAACCCAATGCATGCACTGCTCTTTTTTTTCGGAATTTGTAATAGTATAACACAGTTTCCTGCGATCAGCTTCTTGACAAAAATATGTGTACAACTTCATAGCACTCAATCCCATTGAAAAATATTCACACATTTCAATGTTAGCGATAAGTGGTAAGATTTAAAAAAAAAAAAATAATATTAATCAGGTTTCATGAAATAACCCACATTTTGAGACACCTCTGAACAGTCCCAGTTTAAACAACGCGGGGTTCTTGGCATAAGGCCAATCCCGTGAAATACGTAGAATATTCAACATTGAACGCTGATTGTCTGGCCACGGTGTAATACATTTAAAATTATGAACTTCATCTCTGACCCGTAAATTATATACCGCATATAAACAAACTTTGAAATCTGCTGTAAAATCTCCAGAACAAAAATGTTTTTGTTGGGTGGACATAATGATAAGGTTATATGCTAAATCTCATCATTTTCCTTCAGTTGGTTACTGAGATATGGAATTTTATATTGGGGCAGACAAAAGTAAACACACTATAGTAGTTCAACTCTAACGTCTAACAATGAAATCACGGCTACTAACATGGCGGACAGAAGTTACTTATACTGGATGTTTACCCAGCTCGAGTAGCGACTGAGGGTCGCCATGTTTTTGGCACCTTGCAGTCTTGACAGACCAAAGTATGTGAGTTGGAATGTGACCAATATTCCATCACAATGTCTGGGCAGAGCTTCAGAGAAACATGTGGCGCCCAAACGATATGATCCCTCTCTCGACCTATCTTGTGTTATCCAGAGGAATGGGTAACCAATACGTCTGGCACAAGGTAGGCTGCAGACCCTAGCGGCACAGCGTCACACCTCCGAGACCTCGCCACCACGAGCAGGTGGCGAGTGATGGCCAGACCCTGACACCCAAGGGACACGGCTTAGAGGCGTTCAGCCAAGTCCCCCAAGTGAGGGCCTCGTACGAGCCCGGATCGTAGGGGCGCGCACATCTGTCAATCACAGGTGCCCGGTCCTGTTAATTGCCAGTTATCCAAGTAGGATCGTGTCATCTAAGGAACCTCGACTGATTTAATGAGGCATTCTCGGTTTCACAGTGATACAGTGTGAACTTAGACATGCATGGCTTAATCTTTGAGACAAGCATATGACTACTGGCAGGATCAACCAGATATCTATCGGACAGACGGACTATTCACGCACACGCAAGCCAAGAGTAGCACCGCTAAAGCGCGCCCTCCCGGTACAAGGTGATACATGCAAAACCACTGGACGCCTACCGACGAGCTTTCAAGCTACGCCGGCAGGACTGATGGGAAAAAAAAGCTATACCAGCTTACTGACTGCAGGCCCACTACACATCGAGAGAGAGTGGGCGCTTATCGAGACTTTGTCGAACGGTCGTACAAATTGTGCTCTTTTCCCGCTCAAACCACGACACTGGCTGCACGATGCGGTTACATTCTCGAAACACCTGCCTCGCTAACTTGCATTGGCTGGGAAGATCCCATTTTGGTCATACGGTTAAATTAAACTCTGGACGAGTCCATTTTCAAATTGTCCCTCTTAACAATCGTATTGCCCCCCTGGGGGCTTGGGCCCCACGTTGGGAAACACTGGTTTAGAACAATAACAGATTGTGTAGGACAATGAGAGACTATCTATGTAGGGACAGTGGGAGATTATATGTAGGGACAACGAAAGATTAATAATGTAGGGACAGTGGGATACTATCTGTAAGGACAACGAGAGATTAAGAATGTAGAGACAGGGGGATACTATCTGTAGGGACAACGTAAGATTAATAATGTAGGGACAGTGGGATACTATCTGTAGAGACAACGAAAGATTAACAATGTAGGGACAGTGAGATACTATCTGTAGGGACAACGTAAGATTAATAATGTAAGGATATGGAGGATACTATCTGTAGGGACAACGAGAGATTAATAATGTAGGGATATGGGGGATACTATCTATAGCAGTGGTTCTCAACCTTGTTTGGCCCGTGCCCCCCATCACCATATTTTCAGAACGTCATTCCCCCCCCCCCCCCACTTTTTTATAATTTCCTACCTACAAATTTGGCCCGTGCCCCCCTTCACCATATTTTAAGAACGTCATTCCCCCCCCCCGTTTTTTTTTGTATTTCCGACCTAAAAATCTCCCCCCCCCCCCCCCCCACCCGCCCCAGCTCCTACACAGTATACATAATAATGAAAGCTAAATTTAATAGCACATACTAAAACAAGTCTTGCCGTCCACATAAAACATGATTTGTGGGTCTACTTACTTTATAAAATGAATTTTAGAAGTGTGAGACGTACAGAACCGTAAAAGTATGAAGGGAAAAACAATATCAAGTAATCGGTTCTTGTATTAACGCGATCTTGAAATAATCTTCATCCCCCCCCCCCCCCCCACCGTAAACCCTGAAATTTCCCCCTGGGGTGGGGGGGGGGGGAATTCCCCACCGGTTGAGAACAACTGATCTACAGTGACAACAAGAGATGAGTTCCCTTGAGCAAGATGGCGGGACATTTCTTCGTCCCGTAAAATGGAACGTGGTTTTTCCGAAATGTGTATGGATTAAGTGTTTTTTTCGTGGTGAAATGGAAGTTCGGACCGTGCAACGGAGTTCGTGCACGCGCGTCCGGTCTTCTTTCGGCGTATCATCGGCGCCCGGTGGCGATAGTTAAGCCTAACATGACGGCCAGACGACCAGCTAGGACACAACGTGGTAAGAGGGCGGGCGCGCGCAGAAGGCGCTTAAAATGTGACAGATTGGGTATCGGAAATGTTCGAGTACTGTACTGGAACTGTGCATCATTTAGTCAACGCCGACCCATTCTTGAAAAACTACTCTACGGAAACGATATTGTAGTCTTGCAAGAAACACAGCTCACCGACGGAACAGTCAATGTCGCGGGATTTCAGGGATTTCTTTAACAGGCGACACCTCGGGACAGGCCATTCTGGTCCGCGACAACATACTAGTGTCTGAGATCGATATGTCTGCCTGGAACAGCTGATGCCCTGCAAGTGCAGGCATTAAGAATAATGACACCAGTGCAGCTTGTAATCGTGAACGTGCTATGCGCGAAATGGGAAGGTCGACGTGCGACAATGGCAGAGTTTGTTCGATATGGATGAAAGGCATATCATCTACTGCTGGGGACTTCAATGCCAGAGGCAGTCTATGGGGGAATTGCATCACCAATAGATAGGGAGTAGATCTGGAGGACGCCCTGGCATCTGCTGCCCTAATCTGTCTGAATGATGGGAAGGTCACTAGAATAGCCACTCGACCAGGTGACTCTGACAGCGTCATTGACTTGGCTCCTGGTGTCGCCCACCATCGCACCAAGGTGCCGGTGGAGCACACTGGGATACCACGATAGTGACCACTACCCTTGTGTCATCCTGATCAAGAAAGACGGGGCCATGAGTCAAAGAAACAAGACAAATGTCTTCCCGTACGACAACACTGGTCAAGACGCCATAAGCAAGATCAGAAGAAGAAAACTAACTTCCTCCCGCAAGAGACAAGAAAGATGGTTGCAGCCACCATGGTGGAATGGAGAGGTCGAGAAGGCATGGCTAGGAAAGAGGCAGGCTGTCAAAGACTGGCAAAAGGCCAGAAAGGCTAACATGCTACAGGTTGAGTTGGCGAACCTGAAGACTGAGGTCGATAGGACGACGACTTTATTCAAATCCTGCGCCAAACAGGCCAAGGCCGAGAAATGGGAAGAGTTCTGCAGGAAGGTGATGCTCCGAGCGATCTCTTACGACATTCTGGCGCCTCCACAAGAGCATGAACGGTGCTGCACAACGTAGGGGTATTCCAGACTTTCAAGGCACAGACCTCGCATGGAAAAAGTCGGATGCGGATAAAGGTAAGGCCCTTCTTGCACGCTAGCATAGAACAGACTGACCAGAAAGACGAGCCCGCCAGACAGAGGACCAGGACGACACTCTCTCAGTTGTGCGAGGGGGTCGGGACAGACGAAGAATGGACAATCACAGCTGAGATATTGCGTGCGATGCTCAAGAAATCACCTAACACCGCCCCAGGCCCAGACGGCATCCGATATGGTGACCTACTGGTGATAATCAGATGATGACATGGAAGAACTAGCCAGAGAATTCAACACCAGTATCCAGAGGGGTCAGGTCAAAGAAGAATGGCTACACAGCTACTTGCTGCCGCTGCCAAAACCGAACAAAGACCATTCCAAGATAAGCGGCTACAGAATCATTACGATGCAGAATACTGTTGGCAAGCCACTGGAGAATATTGTAGCACAAAGACTTGCTTGGGACTTGGAACAGCTCGGCTGCTTCCCGCCCACACTTGGAGGATACAGACGCAACAAAGAGTCATGGCTGAATGCGGCGGTCTTTGCTCAAGATGTTTACGAAGGATTTCAGGCCAGAGAAGAGACATGTGCGGCCGCCATAGACTTAGAGGACGCATATAACAGAGTATCTTTCGAGCACTTGATGCAAACCCTCCTCAGACTGAAAGTGCACCCTCACCTTGTACGATGGATAGCTGCAGTTCTGCTCCAAAGGAAGGTGGTGCTAAGATGCGGGAGTTGGTCTTCTGAGCCGATAACGATATGTCCAGGATTGCCGCAGGGTTCACCACTGTCACCAGTACTATTCAACGTGTATACGGTGCCGATCACTGAACAACAGTTGGACTGGGAGGGGTAGGACTCTATCATTCGTTGACGACATCCTCGTGTATCGACAGGGTCGAGATAGACAGGCGGTTGCCAATGATATGCAGGGCGAACTAGATCGAATTTCCTCATGGTGTGCTGATGCCGATGCCCTTGTCAACCCTGCAAAGGCAACGGTTACATGGTTCTCACTAAACAACCATATTGTGAAAACAGACCTGCCGGCAGTAAGAATGGATGGGAGCATTCTGAGTAGAACCCAGTCAATGACATATCTTGGCGTGAGGCTTGATCGTAGCCTGTCCTTCAGAGATCATGTCGATTATGTCATAACGAAGGCTCGAAAAGGTTTGGCAGCAATGAGAGTCATGGCGACTGCCAATATCGAGCAAAGACTGCTAATTACTTCTGTTCCAAGGACTTGTGCTTTCACGCATCGAGTATGCCCTGGCCATCCTCACTGTCAGCCCTACACAGATTGGAAGACTTGAAAAGGTACAAAACGAAGCCATGCGCATCATTTTGGGCTGCACGAGAGACACCAGCTGTGTAGCAATGAGATACCTCCTTGACTTCCCGACAATGGAACACAGGATCAAGATCTGGAGAGCTCGTGCATACTTAAAAATAAGTGCAGATGAGCAGCACCCTCTGCATGACGCTGTATTCAGAGAAAAGGGTGACAGGCTAAAGAGGGGCAAATCATGGATGGGTCGGGCGGAAGATGTCGTCGGACAGGTCTGCAGTCTTACCAGTATCAACCCCGGCAAGGAATGGGTGCCGGTGCCTCCAGCTTTTAAGTGTACCTTCTCCTGCATTATCACACTCGACAGACGGTGCAGAGAGCAGAACCCTGCCGCTGTCAATGCAGAGGTTAACGCGCTCATCTATGATCACTCAGATAGCCCCGAAGTGCTCATCTATACAGATGGATCTGTTGTAAAGCAGCAGAGAAGTGCGTGGGCATTTACAGCCCGTTCAGCGGGCCGAACCGTTCAAGAATCCAGTGGTGCCCACTCTATGACCACGAGCAGCATGACGATGGAGGTGATGGCAGTTACACAGGCTTTCATATGGCTGGAATCACAGCATTATACCAATGTGTGTGTACTAAGTGATTCAATGAGCATGATTCAGAAGGTCGAAGCTGGATCTGTACGTAGACAGTGGACTGAGTCGCTGCGGAAGTCTGTTGTCCGCAAAGTCACCTTCATCTTCGTCCCGGGACATGCGGGAGTCGAGGGAAATGAACGAGCTGATAAATTGGCTGGCTCTGCACCCCCTGTAGATGGCCAGCCCATGGATCGTGCGGATGTTATTAACGCCCTTAAAGATATGGCGAGAACAGAGGATTTTGACGCCAGTGATTCCACATCGCTCTCCAGGATGAAAGACCTGGGAGTAAGAATCGGCACAGCCAGACGCGAGAGGTACATCGGGAAAACAAAGCGCCTCGTCAACCAACACAGAACTGGCACTATTAGCCACCGGACGCTGATGCATATGCTGGGGGGAGGATCTGAGCACCTATGGACATGTCCGGAGTGTAACGAAGATACCCCAACTGATAACTAACTAACTAACTAACTAACTAACAAGAGATTCATAATGTAGCGTTATGGGGGATACTATATGTAGGGACAACGAGAGATGCATAATGTAGGGACAGGGGGATACTATCTGTAGGGACAACGAGAGATTCATAATGTAGGGACAGGGGGATACTATCTGTAGGGACAACGAGAGATTAATAATGTAGGGTTATGGGGGATACTATCTGTAGGGACAACGAGAGATTAATAATGTAGGGATATGGGGGATCCTATCTGTAGGGACAACGAGAGATTAATAATGAAGGGATATGGGGGATACTATCTGTAGGGACAACGAGAGATGCATAATGTAGGGACAGGGGGATACTATCTGTAGGGACAACGAGAGATTCATAATGTAGGGACAGGGGGATACTATCTGTAGGGACAACGAGAGATTAATAATGTAGGGATAGGTGGATACTATCTGTAGGGACAATGAGAGATTAATAATGTAGGGATATGGAGGATACTATCTGTAGGGACAACGAGAAATTAATAATGTAGGGATATGGAGATACTATCTGTAGGGACATCGAGAGATTAAAATGTAGGGATATAGGGATACTATCTGTAGGGACAATGAGAGATTAATAATGTAAATCAAATCAAATCAAATCAACTTTATTAGGGTCACAAATTGGGCGCGCAGGCCCGTCTTACATTCGGCCCTTCCAATCACTCGTCTTTCGTTCATCAAGAGCATTATACATTTGCATAGGAAGAAAAATAAACATTGTGAAATGAATGTTGTAAACATAAACAAGGCTAATTACCATGGTATGAAGCCCATCTCCCACGTATCCATACATCACCCACTCACACAACACCCCCACCTACCCACACACATGCGCACCAAGGGACACATACACACCTCCACCTACCGACACACGCACACCAAGGGACACATACATACCCCACCAACCGACCCATCCCCCCACCCACACACACTGCCCTCACCTGATCCCCCAACCAAAACACACTCGCCACCCACAAACATTCCCCCACCAACCCACACATCCCACGCCCATCCACATTCTACCCCTCACATCCTCTCCCCACCCACACCTCAAACCACCCTTCCCCCAGCCACATCTCCATCGACAACATATTCCCCACCCACACACACAATCCCCCACCAACCCACACATCGCACATCCACTCACACATCCCCAAACCATACACACACATCCCCACCAACTGACATGTCCCTACCCCCCCCCCCCACACACACACACACACATCTCCCTAACCACCCATACATCCCCAATCCACTCACACACACACCACCACCCACACATACAACTTCCACCCACCCACACATGCCTTAACCTAATCCCCCACCACACAATCCCCCACCCGCACATCACATACACCCCCTACCACGCACTATTCCCAACCCACGCACCACACACACACATATCCCTCACCAACACATCCCCACTTACACACCACACACATATCCCCCACCCAGATACCACAACAATATCCCACCCACACCCACACAGATACCCTTACCCATCCACCCCACATACCCCCACTCACACACCACAAAAATCCCCCACCCACACACACATACCTCACCCACACAATATCACCAACCAACACACCACACACCTCTCCCCACCCACACACGCATTCCCTACCCGTCCACCAACACACACTCATTCACACATCCTCCACTACGCACTTACACACCCCCACCAACCCACTCCCAACAAAACATCTCTCGATCACAATACCCCTACCCCCACACACATCCTCCACCCACTCACACATCCCACCCCGACACATACAACTCCCTCACCCACCTACACATCCCTAAGCCACTCACACACCCCCACCCACACATTCCCCATCCACATACACACATCTCCCACCCACACTCCCCCACATACTTCCCCCAACCACCACAATCCCCTGCTCACCCTCATATATACCCCACCCATACGCACATTCCCCACAACCATCACACACATCCCCCACACCACATACTATCCTCCACCCATACCACCACAAACATACCCTCCACCCACACATCATTCACACATCCCCCACCAACACACCGCACACATATCTCAAACCCACACACCATACACTTCTCCCCACCCGCCCTTCCATCCCAAATCCACCCAACACAATCCCCTACCCACACAACCCCGCCTCCCACACATACTTCCTCAAACCATCCACACATCTCCACCCACATAAACACACATCCCCTGCATCCGTCCCATACACATATCCTCCACCCATACACACATCCCCCACACCCATTCCAACACCCGTACTTTCACCCCCCACACATCCATCCACACATCCCACCAACACCCACAAATACCACTACCCACCAAAACCCACACACCCCAACCCATCCAAATGCATACCCCCACCCACACATATCCCCACACTCACACACATCCTCCACATACACTCACACTTCCTCACATCTAGACGCATACAAAATGTCTCACGTTAGTATTGAAACTAGTATGAACAAACTCCCACACTTTACTCACACACATACACTGACACTTGTCATGAGCAGTCACATAAAAATGTTAAACATGGAGAAAAATGTGTACATAAAATGTATGTGACGTAAAAATAGTGATGCTCTCTCTCTCTCTCTCTCTCTCTCTCTCTGTCTCTCTCTCTCTCTCTCTCTCTCTCTCTCTCTCTCTCTCTCTCTCTCTCTCTCACACACACACACACACATTCACTCTCACGCTCACACATTCACTCTTCTGCTCATTGATTCACTCTCACACATTCACTCTCCCGCTCATTCACTCTCACGCTCACTCATTCACTTTCCCGTTCACTCATTCACTCTCCCGCTCACTCATTCACTCTCCCGCTCACTCATTCACTCTCACGCTCACTCGTTCTGTCTCTCATTCACACTCACTGACTCACTCACTCAAACTACAGTAATGAACATGAGTTTATATTATGCATGATAAAATCAAATGGTGTTTAACTGATAATATGACAGATGAGAATACACAAACATATGGATTCGCGTGTTACATAACATGCGTGTTACATGACATGCATCTGCTCAGCTCTCTCTCTCTCTCTCTCTCTCTCTCTCTCTCTCTCTCTCTCTCTCTCTCTCTCTCTCTCTCTGTATTCTTTCATATACACACACTCACACGCATGCGCGCGCTCACACACACACACACTAACACATCAACTCTCCCACTGTCTCACTCTCTAACACACAATCCTTCACACACACACTCACTCTCTCAATCACACTCTCTCACACATACACATACACATGAACGCATGCACGCACGCATACACTCCCTCACTCACTCTCACACATACACGTACGAATGCATGCACTGACACATTCCCCCACCATTTCTCGCTCAATCACTCTCTCCACACACACGCATGCACGTGCGCACACACGCATTCACTCTCTCCCTCTCACTGACACCCACTTTCTCTCTCTCTCTCTCTCTCTCTCTCTCTCTCTCTCTCTCTCTCTCTCTCTCTCTCTCTCTCTCTCTCTCTCTCTCTCTCTCCCACACGCACACACATATATAGTGAACAATTATAGTTAAACAATTATAATGAACAATTATACTGAACAATTACTGAACAATTATACCAGTAAATGAATTATGGTGGCATATAGTCGGTATGGATTAAGTATTGAAAGAGGTTTCGGTTAAATGTGTAGGGACTCATTGGAGTTTTCAGATCTGGAGGCAGATCATTCCATAAGTGAGCACCAGAATAGGCGAAACATGTTTTGTATAGGTCCAATCTAGGCTTTGAGACATGTAACAAATTTAGGCGCTTGCTGTTCATTGCATTAGATTGAATCAGCGGCAGAAGATACTCTGGGGTATTTTGAGATATAATTTTATTCACTAATTTGGCTTTGTTGAAAAGGAAGCGCTTTTGTAGTGGTAGAAGTCTTAGATGACTGTACAAATTATTACTTTCAACGTGCTTTATGTCAGAAACCAGACGAATAGCGCGGTTTTGTAGAGAACATAGTCGTTTTAAATTAGATTTAGGGCAACCATCCCAAACTGTGGAACAGTAATCGAGATGTGATTGGATATAGCATGTATAGAATATTTTTCGTGTGCTTTCGTCCAGGAAGTGCTGAATTTTAGCAAGTTGGTAAACTTTTTGTGCTATTTTCTTGGTAAGAGCGTGAACATGAGAGCTCCAGTTCAAATGGCTGTCTATTAAAAGCCCTAGTGTTTTATGTTCAGTCACATTAACTATAGGCAACGTGCCCATGCGGAGTTCGAGCGGTGATCCAGTTATGGCTAGTGTCTGTAGTTTTTGTCTGGTCGTTATTAGCATGGATTTGGTTTTGTCGATGTTAATTTGCATGCGGTTTTCATTGCTCCATCTAGTAAGATTATCAAGTTCCTTTTGTAAAGAATTCTCTAATTCACTACGGTTTTCTTGACTAGTATATATAGTACAGTCGTCTGCGAATAGATCACAAGTTGTATTGATATATAAAGGAAGATCATTAATATAAACTGCAAAAAGCAGCGGACCTAGTATTGAGCCCTGAGGCACACCAATATTAAGCTGTGTGGGTCTTGATAGACAGTTGTTGAAGGACACGACTTGTTGCCTGTCGGATAGAAATGACGTAATTATGTTCACCATGTTGGTGGTTGTCTTCATTTGCTTTAGTTTTCTAATTAAAATATCGTGATCTACCATATCAAAAGCTTTTTTAAAGTCTACAAACACCGCTCCACAAATTCTACCGTTGTTGATGTTTAAGTGCCAGTTATCGGTCATTTTTGTTAGAGCACTATGGCAAGAATATTTAGGTCGAAACCCAGATTGACTGTTAATTATTAGATCATTGTTAATTAAATGGTGTAACGTTATTTTATGAATGTGTTTTTCTAGTGGTTTTGATAGCGACGATAGTAAGGAAATAGGTCTATAATTACCCAAAACGCTATTATCGATTGAGCCATTTTTAATAAGCGGAAACACTTTAGCAATTTTAAATGCAGATGGAAAGTAGTTTTTGGCCAGGCACTGGTTATATATGAACGTTAAGGACTCGCTAATGACTGGTGCAGCACAACGAAGAATTCTATTACTGATACCATCTAGGCCGTGTGAGTTTGTTGATTTGAGGTTCAAGAGATATTTATAAACGTCTGCAACAGACATTAAAGGAATCTCAGCGGGAATATTTCTGGCGCACTTCTTCTCACAGAATGATGCCAGTGAACTTAAATTACACGATGAGTCTGGTATTGAAGACTTTAGATTCTCTATTTCTGATTGAAAGAACCAACTGAATTCATCGCATGTTATAGAATTTGGTATTGCTGATTCTGTAGGGCGTTTCTTATTGGTTAGCAAGTTAATAGCCTTCCATATATTTGTACTGTTTGAATTATCTACAATCAAATTTTTAAAATGATCTTTTTTTATCCTACGAATTTCATATTTAACTTTATTCCTTAGTCTGCGGTAATTGATGAAGTCTTTATTTTTGTGTGCTGTATCTCGCTCTCTCATGATTTCCAGCACTTCTCTAGTGACCCATGGGGATTTATGTTGATTTTTGACTCGAACTTCTTTGATTGGCACGTGTTTATCGAACACATTGTAGACTGTCTTCGTCCAGAAAGCTAATGCATCGTCCGGGTCAGGAAGTTGGTAAACGTGATCAAGGGCTGCTTTTCTTAAGTCTTGCAAAAATAAATCTTGGTTGAATGCTTTATAATTCCTAAATTTGATACTTACATGTTTATGTTTAAGAGGTTTGAACCCAATTCTTGACCATGTACAACATACCGGGTAGTGGTCACTAACTGTACAAACAGGAACAGAACATTCAATAATATTATCTGGACAAGTAACATATATATGATCAATTATAGTTGAGGATGTGTCAGTAACCCTTGTGGGACGGTTTATTAGTTGTTTGAAATTGTAAGAAAGAATGATATCGTCCCATGTCTGGTTGGATTTACTAATATCTATGTTGAAGTCACCTAGTATCATAACTTCTCTACCTGCTGTAAACACTGTGATATGGAGGATACTATCTGTAGGGACAACGAGAAATTAATAATGTAAGGATATGGGGATACTATCAGTAGGGACAACGAGAAATTAAAATGTAGGGATATGAGGATACTATATGTAGGGACAACGAGAGATTAATAATCTAGGGATATGGGGGATACTATTTATAGGGACAACGAGAAATTAATAATGTAGGGATAGGTGGATACTATTTGTAGGGACAACGAGAGATTAATAATGTAATGATATGGGGGATACTATCTGTAGGGACAACGAGAGATTAATAATGTAGAGATATGGAGGATATTATCTGTAGGGACAACGAGAGATTAATAATGTAGGGATAGGTGGATACTATCTGTAGGGACAACGAGAGATTAATAATATAATGATATGGGGGATACTATCTGTAGGGACAACGAGAGATTAATAATGTAAGGATATGGGGATACTATCAGTAGGGACAACGAGAGATTAAAATGTAGGGATATGAGGATACTATATGTAGGGACAACGAGAGATTAATAATCTAGGGATATGGGGGATACTATCTATAGGGACAACGAGAAATTAATAATGTAGGGATAGGTGGATACTATTTGTAGGGACAACGAGAGATTAATAATGTAATGATATGGGGGATACTATCTGTAGGGACAAAGAGAGATTAATAATGTAGAGATATGGAGGATATTATCTGTAGGGACAACGAGAAATTAATAATGTAGGGATAGGTGGATACTATCTGTAGGGACAACGAGAGATTAATAATATAATGATATGGGGGATACTATCTGTAGGGACAACGAGAGATTAATAATGTAGGGATATGGAGGATACTATCTGTAGGGACAACGAGAGATTAATAATGTAGGGATATGGAGGATACTATCTGTAGGGACAACGAGAGATTAATAATGTAGGGATATGGAGGATACTATCTGTAGGGACAACGAGAGATTCATAATGTAGGGATATGGAGGATACTATCTGTAGGGACAACGAGAGATTAATAATGTAGGGATATGGGGGATACTATCTGTAGGGACAACGAGAGATTAATAATGTAGGGATATGTGGGATACTATCTGTAGGGACAACGAGAGATTAATAATGTAGGGATATGGGGGATACTATCTGTAGGGACAACGAGAGATTAATAATGTAGGGATATGGAGGATACTATCTGTAGGGACAACGAGAAATTAATAATGTAGGGATAGGTGGATACTATCTGTAGGGACAACGAGAGATTAATAATGTAATGATATGGGGGATACTATCTGTAGGGACAACGAGAGATTAATAATGTAATGATATGGGGGATACTATCTGTAGGGACAACGAGAGATTAATAATGTAGGGATATGGAGGATACTATCTGTAGGGACAACGAGAAATTAATAATGTAGGGATAGGTGGATACTATCTGTAGGGACAACGAGAGATTAATAATATAATGATATGGGGGATACTATCTGTAGGGACAACAAGAGATTAATAATGTAGGGATATGGGGATACTATATGTAGGGACAACGAGAGATTAATAATGTAATGATATGGGGGATACTATCTGTAGGGACAACGAGAGATTAATAATGTAGGGATATGGGGGATACTATCTGTAGGGACAACGAGAGATTCATAATGTAGGGATATGGGGGATACTATCTGTAGGGACAACGAGAGATTCATAATGTAGGGACAGGGGGATACGTTTTGCAGGGACAACGAGAGATTAATAATGTAGGGATATGGGGATACTATCAATGTAGGAACAATGTGAGACTTTCAGTGTAAAGACAATGAGAGACTATCTTAGTAGGGACGGTCGGAGATTATATGTTGGACAATGAGAGATTACTGATGTAGGGACAATGGAGACCTTCTGTGTAAAACAATGGGAGATGTTCTACAGTGAGAGACCAATGTAGAACAATGGGAGATTCTGTGGAGCTACAGTGAGAGACCAATGTAGAACAATGGGAGATGTTCTGAGGAATTACAATAAGAGACCATATGTAGTTATAATGTGAGACCACTAAGGTAAGAACAAAGGGAGACTGTGTAGAGACAATGGAGATATTCTGTGTACAGAGAATAGAATACTTTGTATCTAGGAAAAATGGAAGGCTATCTGTGTAATGATAATTAGAATCTATGTGGGGACAATGACAGACTATCTATGTGAGAACAATGAGACTCTATCCTTGTGGGGAAAATGAGAGACTATCTTTGTGGTGAAAATGAGAGACTATCTTTGTGGGGAAAACCGGATAGATGGTGCTGGGGTTGTATTTCTGTAATACACGAAACCGGATGGACGATGTGGTCAGTATCATACTAGAAGCCTTGGCCTCTAGAAACATTCCGGTACCCACTTCATGAAAAAATTCAAGTTATATGACCTTTCCACAGACCTCCTAGAAACATTCCGGTACCCACTTCATGAAATAGGTCAAGTTACATGACCCTTCCATAGACCTCCTAGAAACATTCCGGTACCCACTTCATGAAATAGGTCAAGTTACATGACTCTTCCATAGACCTAGAAACATTTCGGTACCCACTTCATGAAATAAGTCAAGTTACATGACCCTTCCACAGACCTCCTAGAAACATTCCGGACCCACTTCATGAAATAAGTCAAGTTACATGACCCTTCCACAGACCTCCTAGAAACATTCCGGTACCCACTTCACGTAATAAGTCAAGTTACATGACCCTTCCACAGACCTCCTAGAAACATTCCGGTACCCACTTCATGAAATAGGTCAAGTTACATGACTCTTCATAGACCTAGAAACATTTCGGTACCCACTTCATGAAATAGGTCAAGTTACATGACCCTTCCACAGACCTCCTATAAACATTTCAGTACCCACTTTATGAAATAGGTCAAGTTACATGACTCTTCCATAGACCTAGAAACATTTCGGTACCCACTTCATGAAATAGGTCAAGTTACATGACTCTTCCACAGACCTCCTATAAACATTTCGGTACCCACTTCATGAAATAGGTCAAGTTACATGACTCTTCCATAGACCTATAAACATTTCGGTACCCACTTCATGAAATAGGTCAAGTTACATGACCCTTCCACAGACCTCCTATAAACGTTTCGGTACCCACTTCATGATATAAGTCAAGTGGCGTGAAACTTCCACGTGCCTTGGGGGGTGTTAGGCGTATTGATGGGCCGCGTAGCTTTGTGAACCTGGCGAGACTCCGTCGGTGTGAGGTCATGACACAGCGCACTGACGTGATACATCATACGGTGATGTAAGCACACGGTACGTCCGACCACAGTCGCGATACTGGAGACATCATACGAGAAGGCCCCGCTATACGTCGCTTCAGCTTACGTCGTTTCGCTATAAAGTCGTTGTCACAATGGGACATAATTTAACTTTACGTCGCTACGTTCCGCCATAACGTTGTCACCTGTGTTGCTATGCTGCATTAACGTCACCATTTTACATTTTGTGCAGTGCGTTTTTTTTAGGATTTTATCATGTCATCTCCCATAAGTATTAGTTCAAAGCGCACAGTAAGTGCAGATAATGTATCTGGTTGTAAGAGAACCAAGAAAAGTGTTACTCTTGAAGTTAAGTTAGATGTGTTACGTTGTTTTACGGCTGGCGTCGAGCTGCTGATATCGGTAAAGTCCATGGTTTGCCTCCAACCACGGTAAGGACAATTCGTGCAGGTGCTGAAAAATCAAAGAGGGTGCTAAAAAAAAAAGTAACCCCTTTGAGTGCTTACAAGATCCACGTACCAGAATTATTCTTATGGAGAACATGGAAGCACAATTGGCCGTCTGGATTGAAGACCAGAACTAACGGAATATGCCTGTCAGCAAGATGGCTATCCAAGAGAAAGCAAAGTCTCTCTATGAAGATCTATCTAAGAAAGCGGGTGAGAGCAGTACTAGTAGTGATGATGATAGTTTTGGAGTGAGTCGTGGTTTTAATGCCTCTGCGTCCCAATACCTGTACCATTTCCCCTCCAACCCACCTCTATTTAGCCAATAAATATCAAGAACCATCAAAATAAACATTACATAATACACTGTATTTTATTTAATTATATGGGAAATAGTGTTTCGCTATACGTCATTTCACTTAAAAGTTGCGTTTTCCAAGAATGTAACCCAGACGTAAATCGGGGACCTTCCAGTATAGTGGTGTAAACACACGATATGTCCAGCGACAATGGTGATATTTGAGACATCAGCAATTCACCGCCGAAGCCGGGTGACAACATGGCCGCAGCAGCACAATATACCAGATATGCCAGGATAGCATGGCAACGGGGTCCTCCATCTTCTGACCTTTACAGGCATTGTGAGATAGACAAACGTTCGCCGTCCGACAGGGGTCAACAGTCAACATTGTTTCACTACACACATAGAGAGACACAGACACAGACAAACAGAGATAGAGAGAGAGAGAGAGAGAGAGAGAGAGAGAGAGAGAGAGAGAGAGAGAGAAAGAGAGAGAGAGGAGAGGGAGAGAGAGAGAGAGAGAGAGAGAGAGAGAGAGAGAGAGAGAGAGAGAGAGAGAGAGAGAGAGAGAGAGAGAGAGAGAGAAACACTCACGCACACATACAAATATACATATATACTCCATAGTCTTTTTTAGGACCGTGTATGTGTTTGTTCTGATATGTGCGTGTATGTGTTTATTTTGACATGTGAGTGTATGTGTGTGTTTTGACATGTGCGTGTATGTATAGGGACATAATGTCTGACAGACACGATGACAGACACGCTAGACGGACAGACAGTTGGACAGTTGACCAACTACCAGAGATACCACACGGAAGTAATATACACGCAGCAGTTACAATGTCAGACTGATGGACAGACTGATGGACAGACTGAATGACAGATACGTGTGCAAGTACTCACCCAACTTGAGCAGTTCCGGGAGACACCTGGCACAGTGCACTAAGGCTAAGGCCAGAACAAGAGTGGACAAACGCTTCCAGTGAGTACTGGTCATCTTGTGGTCAAAACGTCCGCAGTTAGCAGGTGTCCAGCCTCATCATGTGTCATATCCACAGTGACAGATCGTTGTGTATATCCTTGGAGATAGCATTTGGTAATCCGCACAGGAAGCTAATCACTTGTAGAGAGGTTTCTGGGAACGCCACTGTGTGTGTTTCTAGTCCTTGGCAGATGTCGTCACTTCCGATGTCGAACTACTATCCCATCTATATAACCACATTCCCTAACACATATTTCCTCTACGGTGTATCAATCACGTGCTCAGTCTCTTTTCGTCAGGTTATCAATAAATTTGTTATGTATTTCTTCAGAAATGGATGCATTAAATGAGAAGAAAGTGTCTCAGACGTAGTTTCTGCAAAGGTCACTAGTTCCACGGGTCAACTACAGTGTCACGTGTGGATCCTTTTATCGACTTAAGGTCATCGATGAGTGACGTGACCTTACTTATCCTGCCATTAACTTGATCACGTGTATTCCGAGATAAACCTCACGCCCTGCAGGTTATCTGTGTAACGTATCCTTCTAGAGGCGGGCAGGCGGGCACTGTTGAGAATGTCTGACGCAACAAGAAGGTGCGTATTTCACATCATAGATATGTACGGGGCTTCACTCAAGAAATGTGTGTGCGTGTTTCCCACAAGATATGCATTTAAGTACCACACAAGATTAGTGTTTATGCCTCACACAAGATATGGTTGCATATCCCACACAAGAAATGCGTATATGTCTCACCCAAAATATGTATATATTATGCCCTACGTAAGGAATGTATGTGTTTCCTACACAAGATATGTGTGTATGTCCCACACAAGATATGTGTAAACGTCCTACACAAGATGTGTGTGTATGTCCCACACAAGATACCTGTTTGTTCCAAACAAGATACGTGTGTATGTCCCACACAAGTTATGAATATGTCTAGTTAAGCCACGTGCAAGCAAACACCGATTGAGTATCTACCACTGGCTGTACGCCACCAGGGTGGTTTGATGGTGACAGTGAGACCACAGACTTGTGTTTGATGGTGACAGTGAGATCACAGACTTGTGTTTGATGGTGACAGTGAGATCACACACTTGTGTTTGATGGTGACAGTGAGATCACATATCTTCCCCTCCAGTTGGCACAGCGTCTTCTGTATTCGTTCAGGCGTGCTGGTAGATCATCAGGAACCGTCTGTGGCCATCTTCCCTGAACCGCCCTCCATCACTGCACGCACAAACCTGCAGTACTCAGGGGATACCACTACCCTGTCTCACTGCACAGTCCCGGAAATGATGCTATAAATTATTTGGGCCCCAAATAGCACGCCTCCCTTCCTCACCAATCTGTAATTACGGCTTATTCAGGGTTGAAATTCTCCAAACGGTCCATTTGTACAATTTTATTTTTGTGTTTAATTTGCATAAATAACGATGGGCGCTCACTCGTGATTCCGTTTGCTGTAGCCAACGTGGCGGAAGTAACCGGCCACTTCATCGTCTGGTCATTGTGTCGAGTCTACAGGCCATTCAGTGTCGAGTCTATAGGCCATCCGGGGCCGGCTTCTGTGGTTGCTTGTTTGTACAGGTCAAGGGCCGCGTGATTTCTTGTTGTGTTTTCCGATAGATCATCCAGTCTGCCGCAGACACGACCAGTGTTTGTACCGTCACAGATTGTGGAAATTTTGAGTCTTTCACAGATTGTTGAAATATTGAGTTCCTCACAGATTGTAGAAATGTTGAGTATTTCGCAGATTATAGAAATGTTCAGACCTTCACAGATTGTAGAAATGTCTAATCCTTCACAGATTGTGAAAATATTGAGACCTTCACATATTGTAGAAATGTTAAGTTCATGGCAGCTGCTAGAAATATCATCGGTTGTAAAATTGTTTAGTCCGCCACAGGTTGTAGATTTGGTTAGTTTACCACAAAGTGAACCAATGTTTAACGTATCACAGGCTCTGCAAATGTTTAGGTTATCAGAGGCTCTGCAAATGTTTAGCGTATAACAAGATGTGCGAATATTGAGCCTATCACAGCGCTCACGAAAGTTTAGTCTTTCACAGGTTGTACAAATGTTTAGCCTGTCACAGATTCTACAGATGTTTAGCCTGTCACGGGTTGTGCAGGAGTTTAGCCTGTCACGGGTTGCACAGATGTTTAACCCGTCCCACACGGTGCTACACGTGACAGCCCAAGGCATGTATTCCTTCAGCATAGTGTCCAGGCAAGACTAGCCTTGAAGCGATGTTGTACACACATCTGGGAAGAGACAACAGAAAACAAATATAAAATCTGACAACACACCAGTAGTACACATCTACATTTACCGGTCATCCCACAGAACTGTGTGACTTACTTATTGAATCGCCCGTGTAACTTGTTCTACCCAGCTATGCACGGCTTTACGGGACAAACATTTGTCAGCATAAACACTGACAACTCACCTTGGCGGGAGACATTTCGCGAATGACGCCGAAGTTGAATGTGAAGTGAAAACGTGGTTTTAGAAAACCCGGGGGGGAAGAAAACAGGGTTTTTTAATGGATGGTTTGGGAAAAAAACTGTTAAAATCCCGAATTTTTTTTAAAAA
>JACEFZ010005480.1:0-20315 GCA_014155875.1 Cepaea nemoralis
CATTTTTCCCCCTTTTACATTTGACCATGTCTTAAACTACCATGTCCTACACTTGACCATGTCCAAACCCCTTTCCTAAGGGTCCTACACTTGACCATGTCCTACACTTAAACATGTCCTAACTTCCAGTCCTAATTTTTCCCATGTCTTCCCTTTTACCTGTCCTAAAAAAATCAACCATGTCCTACATTTGACCATGTCCTACACTTGACCATGTCCTTCACTTGACCATGTCCAAACTTAACGTTCTTCCCTTTTAAACCATGTCCTAACTAACCATGCCCTACACTTACCTGTCCTAACTTACCATGTCCTAATGGTCCTACACTTGACCATGTCCTACACTTCAACATGTCCTACACTTAACCATGTCCTATACTTTACCATGTCTTACACTTTAACCATGTCCTAGAACAATCAACACATGTCCTACACTTGACCATGTCCTACACTTGACCATGTCCTTCACTTGACCATGTCCTATACTTAATCGTATCTTACACTTTAACCATGTCCTAGAACAATCAACACATGTCCTACACTTGACCATGTCCTACACTTTACCATGTCCTAGATTGTGAGAGCGGATGTCCCAAGCCTCGCGATAGATGGTAGAAATGTCAACAGAGAGAACAAACTGAAGTATCTGGGAATCACATTTGACAGGAGCCTGTCCTTCAAGGACCATGTGGAGACGGTTGTGACAAGATCTCAAAAGGGACTCAATGCACTTAAAACTATGGCTGCAATGGACACAGAGCAGAGAATGCTTTTCAGACTATACCAGCACTTGATCCTCTCAGTGATTATTATGGACTAGGACTGCTCACTGTATTAAAGAGTCAGCTGGTGAAATTAGAGCGCATACAGAACGAAGCTATGTGGGTCATTCTGGGATGCACCAGACACACCCTAGTCGTGTGTATGCGTTACATCCTTGGTCTGCCGACTGTTGCTGGTAGGCTCAAGGTGATGCAGGCGAAGGCATACCTCAGAGTAGCTGCAGACACAGATCACCCGTTGCATCAGGCGCTGGATGCAGTTAAGGGTCAGAGACTGATAAGAGGGAAATCATGGATGGCTCAGGCGGAGGATACGATCAAACACGTGTGCATCTTGGAGAACATTAGAAGAGGAGACGAGTGGGTCAGAGTGCCAGCGGAGCAGTTAGACTTGTGCAGAGTTATAATCACATTGAGCCGGGAGTGCAGGGAGTGGCCAGCAGGGGCCACGGAAGTGGAAATCCAGCAACTAATTAAGGATAATGCTCGCTTGGGTGATGTGATTATGGGTCGGTGTTGAGAGGTAGGAGAAGTGCCTGGGGGTTCTTAGCAAAAGCTAATGGTCGACGTTTGGTGCAGGAGAGCCTGGAGTATGATACCACAACATCTAGCTTAAAAATGGAGGTGGAGGCGGTCAGTGCAGCTTTCCGCTGGATGGAGAATACGATACACACACACACACATCGTGATTGTAACTGACTCAGAAAGCATGCTGAGGAAGGTGAGGACAGGCAAGCTTCGTGCAGGGTGGCTTGCTTCGTTTCGGAGGTCACGGGTGGCAAGCATCGCCTGGATCTTTTCTCCGGGGCATGCTAGTGTGCTGGGGAATAAACAGGCGGACAGATTGGCTGGCTCTGCAAAACTTGGTGGAGTATTGATGCATGATAAGGCAGACGTGGTTGCGGCCTTGTAGGAGCACGTGTACACCTCGGAGGAGCAAATGGATCACCATGGTCTGGCAAGAATGCGACAGCGAGGAGTGATGAGGGGATCTGGCCGATGCTCGACGCTCAGAGGAAAGGCGAGACAAAATATAATCAGATTGCTACAGGTACTATTGATGTTGGAACTCTTCGCTGGCTGCTGAGGATGGGGACGGAGCGCTTATGGGAATGCCCCGAATGCTGTGATGTTGGTTCCTAAATCAATCAATCAATCAATCAATCAATCAATCATGTCCTAGAACAATCAACACATTCTCCACTTTACAATCTCCTACAACAATCAGCACATGTTCTACATTTGACTATTTCCAACCGCTGACAGACTGTGAATCTGTGCTCATCTGCCCTCATCTGAGAAGCCAGGGTGTGCTCTCACTAATAAGGCGATCAGGAGTGGCCATGGCATTACTAGAATATATGAGCTGTGAAAAATCCATCTCCCAGCTGCTGACCTGCCATCTCCCAGCTGCTGACCTGCCACTCCCAGCTGCTCCCATCTCCCAGCTACTGACCTGCCATCTCCCCATCTCCCAGCTGCTGACCTGCCACCTCCCAGTTGCTGACCTGCCATCTCCCAGCTGCTAATCTGCCATCTCCCCACCTCATAGCTGCTGATCTGCCATCTCCCCATCTCCCAGCTGCTGACCTGCCACCTCCCAGCTGCTGACCTGCCACCTCCCTGCTGCTGACCTGCCATCTCCCCATGTCCCAGCTGCTGACCTGCCATCTCCCCATCTCCCAGCTGCTGACCTGCCACCTCCCCATCTCCCAACTGCTGACCTGCCACCTCCCAGCTGCTGACCTGCCACCTGCCAGCTGCTGACCTGCCATCTCCCAGCTGCTCCCATCTCCCAGCTACTGACCTGCCATCTCCCCATCTCCCAGCTGCTGACCTGCCATCTTCCCATCTCCCAACTGCTGACCTGCCACCTCCCAGCTGCTGACCTGCCATCTCCCAGCTGCTAATCTGCCATCTCTCCACCTCCCAGCTGCCGACCTGCCATCTCCCCATCTCCCAGCTGCTGACCTGCCACCTCCCAGCTGCTGACCTGCCACCTCCCTGCTGCTGACCTGCCATCTCCCCATGTCCCAGCTGCTGACCTGCCATCTCCCCATCTCCAAGCTGCTGACCTGCGACCTCCCCATCTCCCAACTGCTGACCTGCCACATCCCAGCTGCTGACCTGCCATCTCCCAGCTGCTGACCTGCCATCTCCCCACCTCCCAGCTGCGACCTGCCATCTACCAGCTGCTGACCTGCCATCTCCCAGCTGCTGACCTGCCATCTCCCCATCTCCCATCTGCTGACCTGTCATCCCCCAGCTGCTGACCTGCCACCTCCCAGCTGCTGACCTGCCATCTCCCAGCTACTGACCTGCCATCTCCCCATCTCCCAGCTACTGACCTGCCATCTCCCCATCTCCCAGCTGCTGACCTGCCATCTCCCCATCTCCCAGCTACTGACCTGCCATCTCCCCATCTCCCAGCTGCTGACCTTCCATCTCCCAGCTGCTGACCTGCCACCCCCCCCCCCAGCTGCTGACCTGCCATCTCCCCATCTCCCAGCTACTGACCTGCCATCTCCCCATCTCCCAGCTGCTGACCTTCCATCTCCCAGCTGCTGACCTGCCACCCCCCCCCCCCCCCAGCTGCTGACCTGCCATCTCCCCACTGCTGACCTGCCACCCCCAGCTGCTGACCTGCCATCTCCCAGCTGCTGACCTGCCATCCCCCAGCTGCTCCCATCTCCCAGCTACTGACCTGCCATCTCCCCATCTCCCAGCTGCTGACCTGTCATCTCCCAGCTGCTGACCTGCCATCTCCCAGCTGCTGACCTGCCATCTCCCAGCTGCTGACCTGCCATCTCCCCATCTCCCAACTGCTGACCTGCCATCTCCCAGCTGCTGACCTGCCATCCCCCAGCTGCTGACCTGCCATTTCACAACTGCTGACCTGCCATCTCCCAGCTGCTGACCTGCCATCCCCCAGCTGCTGACCTGCCATCTCCCAGCTGCTGACCTGCCATCTCCCCATCTCCCAGCTGCTGACCTGCCATCTCCCAGCTGCTGCCTTGCAATCCCCCAGCTGCTGACCTGCCATCTCCCAGCTGCTGACCGGCCACCTCCCAGCTGCTGAACTGCCACCTCCCAGCTGCTGACCTGCCACCCCCCAGCTGCTGACCTGCCATCTCCCCATCTCCCAGCTGCTGACCTGCCACCTCCCAGCTGCTGACCTGCCATCTCCCAGCTGCTGACCTGCCACCCCCCCCCCAGCTACTGACCTGCCATCTCCCCATCTCCCAGCTACTGACCTGCCATCTCCCCATCTCCCAGCTGCTGACCTGCCATCTCCCAGCTGCTGCCTTGCAATCCCCCAGCTGCTGACCTGCCATCTCCCAGCTGCTGACCTGCCACCTCCTGACCTGCCACCTCCCAGCTGCTGACCTGCCACCCCCCAGCTGCTGACCTGCCATCTCCCCATCTCCCAGCTGCTGACCTGCCACCTCCCAGCTGCTGACCTGCCATCTCTCAGCTGCTGACCTGCCATCTCCCAGCTGCTGACCTGCCACCTCCCAGCTGCTGACCTGCCACCCCCCCCCCCAGCTACTGACCTGCCATCTTCCCATCTCCCAGCTGCTGACCTGCCATCTCCCAGCTGCTGACCTGCCACCTCCCAGCTGCTGACCTGCCATCTCCCAGCTGCTGACCTACCATCTCCCCATCTCCCAGCTGCTGACCTGCCATCTCCCAGCTGCTGACCTGCCATCTCCCAGCTGCTTACCTTCAATCTCCCCATCTCCCAGCTGCTGACCTGCCATCTCCCAGCTGCTGACCTGCCATCTCCCAGCTGCTGACCGCTCAATTGTGGAACAATCTTCCACAAGAAATCAAAGACACCACCAATCATGATACATACATTCGCAACCTGTTTGAACACTACCTTAGTACAGACTACATGCCCCCATAACAAACAACACAAAAAAGACAATAATGGTAATTTATCTCAAACGACAACTAGCCAAAAAACATTCCCTTATGTATGGCACGTTACACCCTCCTTAGGTATTTATAATGCCCATGTTAAACACTGCCTCAGTGAGTCATTTGTTATTGATTATTTTTCATGCGTTTTAATGTTCTTTTGTTGTCAAAAGTTGCTTCATAAGTGATGTTGAATGAAAGAATGTATGAGAGGAAATAGAGAAGAAGGGCAGAATGTCAGACAGGCCTGCGTGCCCAATTTTTAACCCTTTGAAAATAAAGACTTATTATTATTATTATTATTATTATTATTATTATTATTATTATGACCTGCCATCTCCCAGCTGCCATCTCCCCATCTCCCAGCTGCTGACCTGCCATCTCCCCATCTCCCAGCTGCTGACCTGCCATCTCCCCATCTCCCAGCTGCTGACCTGCCATCTCCCCATCTCCCAGCTGCTGACCTGCCATCTCCCCATCTCCCAGCTGCTGACCTGCCATCTCCCCATCTCCCAGCTGCTGACCTGCCATCTCCCAGCACAGCACAGGCCACAGCCCACCAAGCCCTTGGTAGACCTGTTCATGACCATCCAGGCATCTGTAACTTTGATTTTCTCCTGCTCTATTTCCATCAAGTTTTCCAGTTGGAGTATTTCAATAAAAATCATCAACACATGATTACACACAACAGGATTAAACATCCGATGTAACATTTACTGCAACAAATCATTGCAGCTAAAATAACCTCAGCAACTTCCCAAGAGCCACTTGGTGACCCTTTCAAGGTTCTGACCACTGGTACCTAGCCATCTCGATGAACAATAGTTGTGACATTGTGCTTATATCAAGGTACAACAGCTACAGCTCATGGGGGTAAGACCAGGAATGGAGTTCTACCTCTCCATAACACAAAGACGAGGCTGAAATGTAGAGACCAACTGTTGCCCATGCAGCATGATCCCTCTCTCAGCCTCTCTAGTTTACTCCTGGGGAAAAGTAACACCAATAAATATGGAACAAGACAAGTTACAGAAGCATTGAAGCATGGGTTGGGAATTACTGCTGTAGATGACATCATGTCATGTCAGCATATGAACACAAACAGCAGACACTTACACTTGGAGAACAGTGGCCCACTCAAGGAATATCTGCCTCCGGGAGAATCAAAATCTGGATCCGTGGGTAATCCACTACTGGATGAGCTCCTAGAGTCCAGGCTGCGGGTATCCAATGTTCCCTCAGAACTGTGGGACATCAGAGAGTTGACGGACATTTCATTCTCAAACCGTCGGATGGCTGACCTGGGGAAAGTCTGGTGTCCTGACAGCAAAATAAACAACACATATATCAGCATCATATACATGGGTGTTGTAAATATGTCTGTTATACTTTCGGGTGATGTAAATATGTCTGTTATACATGTGGGTGATGTAAATATGTCTGTTATATATGTGGGTGATGTAAATATGTCTGTCATACATGTGGGTGATGTAAATATGTCTGTCATACATGTGGGTGATGTAAATATGTCTGTTATATATGTAGGTGATGTAAATATGTCTGTTATACATGTGGGTGATGTAAATATGTCTGTTATATATGTAGGTGATGTAAATATGTCTGTCATACATGTGGGTGATGTAAATATGTCTGTTATACATGAGGTGTTGTAAATATGTCTGTCATACATGTGGGTGATGTAAATATGTCTGTTATACATGAGGTGTTGTAAATATGTCTGTCATACATGTGGGTGATGTAAATATGTCTATTATACATGAGGTGTTGTAAATATGTCTGTTATATATGTGGGTGATGTAAATATGTCTGTCATACATGTGGGTGATGTAAATATGTCTATTATACATGAGGTGTTGTAAATATGTCTGTTATATATGTGGGTGATGTAAATATGTCTGTTATACATGTGGGTGATGTAAATATGTCTGTTATACATGTGGGTGATGTAAATATGTCTGTCATACATGTGGGTGATGTAAATATGTCTGTTATACATGAGGTGGTAATATGTCGTATAAAGGGTGATGTAAAATGTCTATACATGAGGTGTTGTAAATATGTCTGTAAATGTGGGTGAGTAAATATGTCTGTTATACATGGGTGTTGTAAATATGTTGTCATACAGGGGTTGAAATATGTCATTATACATGAGGTGTTGTAAATATGTCTGTCATACATGTGGGTGATGTAAATATGTCTGTTATACATGAGGTGTTGTAAATATGTCTGTATACATGTGGGTGATGTAAATATGTCTATTATACATGAGGTGTTGTAAATATGTCTGTTATATATGTGAGTGATGTAAATATGTCTGTTATATATGTAGGTGATGTAAATATGTCTGTTATACATGTGGGTGATGTAAAAATGTCTGTTATATATGTAGGTGTTGTAAATATGTCTGTCATACATGTGGGTGATGTAAATATGTCGTTATACATGAGGTGTTGTAAATATGTCCTGTCATACATGTGGGTGATGTAAATATGTCTGTTATACATGTGGGTGATTTTAAATATGTCTGTCATACATGTGGGTGATGTAAATATGTCTATTATACATGTGAGTGATGTAAATATGTCTGTTATACATGTGGGTGATGTAAATATGTCTGTTATACATGTGGGTGATGTAAATATGTCTGTTATATATGTAGGTGATGTAAATATGTCTGTCATACATGTGGGTGATGTAAATATGTCTATCATACATGTGGGTGATGTAAATATGTCTGTTATACATGTGGGTGATGTAAATATGTCTGTTATATATGTGGGTGATGTAAATATGTCTGTTATATATGTGGGTGATGTAAATATGTCTATCATACATGTGGGTGATGTAAATATGTCTGTTATACATGTGGGTGTTGTAAATATGTCTGTTATACATGTGGGTGATGTAAATATGTCTGTTATATATGTGGGTGATGTAAATATGTCTGTTATACATGTGAGTGATGTAAATATGTCTGTCATACATGTGGGTGATGTAAATATGTCTGTTATACATGTGGGTGATGTAAATATGTCTGTTATACATGTGGGTGATGTAAATATGTCTGTTATATATGTGAGTGATGTAAATATGTCTATTATACATGTGAGTGATGTAAATATGTCTGTTATATATGTGAGTGATGTAAATATGTCTATTATACATGTGAGTGATGTAAATATGTCTGTTATATATGTGGGTGATGTAAATATGTCTATTATACATGTGAGTGATGTAAATATGTCTATTATACATGTGAGTGATGTAAATATGTCTGTTATATATGTGGGTGATGTAAATATGTCTATTATACATGTGGGTGATGTAAATATGTCTGTTATACATGTGGGTGATGTAAATATGTCTGTTATACATGAGGTGTTGTAAATATGTCTATTATACATGTGGGTGATGTAAATATGTCTGTTATACATGTGGGTGATGTAAATATGTCTATTATACATGTGGGTGTACTACCTGTACATGTACTACCTGGTTTCTGTTAGCGCTGAACGTTGGGCGGCGCTTACCAAACCTGACACCCCACATTGTGCCAACGGCTTCGGGCGGAAGAGCGCAATTGGGAGGGTACAAGCCTTACCCTGGTGCGAGGAAATGCAAGCTAAAGACAAAATGTCATGGCAGGGCAGACCAGGCCCTAAGCCTTGGTTGGCGACTGGTCTAGGATCGAAGCTCCGACAGGCGGACAGTTAGAGCATTGCTTTGCTGATCCGGCAGCTTCTGCAGCTTGTCTTGTTCCAGATGTAGGGGTGTTACCTTTCCTCTGGAGTAAACTAGGCAGGCCGAGAGAGGGATCATGCTGCATGGGCAACACATGATCTCTATATTTTAGCCCAGGCTTTGTGCTATGGAGAGGCAATAACTCCATCCCTGGTCTTAACTGGTCTCGGAATCAAAGCGAGAGGCAACTGTTACGGGTTATAAGTCCTTGTCAGTTGGCGTAGACATGGGGCGCCACGCGTTGCCTCTGACGGTGGGAGACACCTATAGGTGTCACTGATCAGCTACCGCCCGCCTCAAGCTGGGCAGCCCCCAGCCAATTGGGTGCTGATCCGCCACAGCCTGCCTGCTTCAATGGGTGCTTGGGGCTAGGACAAAATCTGAATCGCAGGCTGTAAAACCAATGCACCAGGTACAAACAAAAATAAAAATAGAACCCTCAAGCTACGGCTTGCAACCTGGAACGTGAGAACCATGTGTCCAGGATTTTCCACTGACTTGACCAATATTGACGATGTGAGAAAAACGGCTGTGATTGATGCCGAACTCAATCGTCTAAACATTGATATTGCTGGCCTGCAGGAGACTCGCCTCGCTGAGGAAGGGTCACTCAGGGAAAACAACTACACCTTTTTCTGGAAGGGTAGAGGGCAGGCAGAAAAAAGGCAACACGGTGTGGGCTTTGCAGTGAAGAATTCGCTACTGGGAATGATTGAAATTCCAGCAGGAGGAAATGAAAGACTATTATCCCTGCGCTTGGCAACCTCTTGTGGGTTTGCCACCATTATTACTGCATATGCACCGACACTCGATTCCTCTGATGATGTGAAGGATTCGTTCTATGAGGAGTTAGACTCCGTGATCAAGGCAGTTCCAAAATCTGACTACATTTATATGCTCGGTGATTTCAATGCTCGTGTGGGCAAGGACTCGAGTTCATGGCCAGTGTGCCTTGGAAAATACAACATTGGTCGCATGAATGGAAATGGGCAAAGGCTGCTGGAGCATTGCACCAGTAATGACCTATGTATTACAAACTCCTTTTTTAAAACAAAAGAGATGCATAAGGTCACATGGAAACATCCAAGATCCGGCCATTGGCACCAGCTGGACTTCATCATCACACGGAGACAACATCTGAACCATATATCATTGACTCGTAGTTACCACAGTGCTGACTGTGATACGGATCATTCTTTGGTTGTTGCAAGGGTTAGACTGAGACCAAAGAGAATCTACACAGCTAAACACAAATCTAGCCTCAGGATTAATATTATTAACACTCATGATCCTGAAAAGTGCTTTCAGTTTCAACAGCAACTTGAAGACGCTTTCACTGATACACCAGAAAATTGTACAGTAAATGAAAAGTGGGGTCAAATTAAGGAAACTCTTTATAAAACTGCCGTAGGGGTTTACGGCACTGTGGATCATAAGAGGCAGGACTGGTTTGCGGCCAACAGCGAGACTCTGCAGCCCTTGATTGATAAGAAGAAGAAAGCTCTCTTAAGAAACAAGGAAAGACCAACGCGTAACACTCTGAGTGAGCTTAGGCAAGCTAGGAAGGATGTGCAAAAGGCTGCCAGGCAGTGTGCAAATGATTATTGGATCAAGTTATGTGAGTCCATTCAAATCGCAAGTGATAAGGGAGACATAAGAAGCATGTATGAAGGAATAAAGAAAGCCTGCGGTCCAGTGATCAAAAGAAGTGCACCATTGAAAACCTTGACTGGAGAAATCATCACTGATAAGAAACAGCAGATGGACAGATGGGTAGAGCACTATTTGGGCTTTACTCAAGTGAGACCAAACTAGCGGATGATGCCCTCAACGCCATAGAGGCTCTACCAACTCTTGACCTACCTGGACACACTTCCCACCATAACAGAAGTTAAGTGTGCTATAAATGAACTTGCATCTGGCAAGGCTCCAGGTAAGGATGGGATTCCAATAGAGGTTATCAGGAGTGGGCAAGACACACTCACTATACAGATCCACCAGCTAATAGAGCTATGCTGGCGTGAAGGACAAGTCCCACAGGATTTCAAAGATTCAAGCATCATAACACTGTACAAGAACAAGGGCGATCGGAGCGACTGCAACAACTATAGGGGTATCTCACTTCTGTGTATTGTTGGAAAAGTATTTGCCAGAATTGTTCTGTGCAGACTTCAAGTCCTAGGAGATCAAGTCTACCCCGAATCACAGTGTGGCTTTCGACAGAACCGGTCTACCACTGATATGATATTCTCATTGCGACAAATGCAAGAAAAATGCCGTGAACAGAATCAACCACTGTTTATTGCCTTCATCGACCTCACAAAGGCATTTGATTTGGTCAGTCGTGAGGGTCTGTTCAAGGCACTAAAGAAGATTGGCTGCCCACCAACTCTTCTGTCCATTGTGGAATCGTTCCACACAGGCATGAAGGGTATAATCAAGTTTGATGGTGCAACTTCTGAAGAATTTGAAATCAAGAGTGGAGTTAAGCAAGGTTGTGTACTAGCTCCCACCCTCTTTGGAATATACTTTTCACTTCTACTGAAATATGCATTTCATGATCAGGATGGTGGTATATACATTCACTCACGCTCAGATGGCGGCCTCTACAATGCTCAGAGATTGAAGGCTAAGACCAAAATTAGGAGGGTACTTATCAGAGAGTTGCTTTTTGCAGATGATGCTGCAGTTACGACCCACTCTGAGGAAGAATTGCAATGTCTACTATCTGCATTCTCCAATGCTTGTTCTGAATTTGGTTTAACAATTAGCAAAAAGAAGACACAGATTATGTCACAAGGTGCACATGGGGTACCATCAATCTTTATTGACGACGCCGAACTAGAGATAGTAGACCATTTTACATATCTAGGATCAGTGGTAAATAGCAAATTATCCCTAGATCAGGAAATCAACATCCGGATTGGTAAGGCAGCAACAACAATGAACAGGTTAAGAAAAAGAGTCTGGGAGAACAGGAAGCTTACTGCCAAAACAAAAGTCCTTGTCTATCAAGCCTGTGTCCTTAGTACTCTTCTCTATGGCAGTGAAACCTGGACAACTTACTCACACCAAGAGAACAACTTAAACAGCTTTCATATGCGGTGTCTGCGAAGAATTCTTGGTATTAAGTGGCGAGACAAAATCACAAATACTGAAGTATTGGAAAGATCAGGTTGTGTGACAGTTTATTCCATGCTCAGTCTTCGTAGACTTAGATGGATAGGACATCTTAGGAGGATGGATGATGGTAGAATACCAAAGGATATCTTTTTTGGTGAATTACAGATGGGTAAGAGATCTCAGGGTCGGCCTCTACTACGATACAAAGATGTGTGTAAGCGGGACATGATTGATACAGGCATTGATAATGCACATTGGGAGCAAGTCGCCGCTGAACGTGTTGCATGGAGGGCAAATATCAGAAATGGAATAAAGTCAAAGGAGAAAATTATTGCAGAAAAGTCACACACCAAGCGTTTGAGACGTAAGATGGTGCATGATGGTGGAAATGACCACGTGTTCACATGCACCCACTGTGAACGGACATTTACAGCGCAAATTGGCCTTATCAGTCACACTCGCTACCGCCATAGTTAAAAGTTATTATGCCTTTTTAAAGCACAAACTATCGTCTGTCAAGACGGCAAGGTGCCAATGTAATGTGTATACATGTGGGTGATGTAAATATGTCTGTTATACATGTGAGTGATGTAAATATGTCTGTTATATATGTGGGTGATGTAAATATGTCTGTTATATATGTGGGTGATGTAAATATGTCTATTATACATGTGAGTGATGTAAATATGTCTATTATACATGTGGGTGTTGTAAATATGTCTGTCATACATGTGGGTGATGTAAATATGTCTGTTATACATGTGGGTGATGTAAATATGTCTGTCATACATGTGGGTGATGTAAATATGTCTGTCATACATGTGGGTGATGTAAATATGTCTGTTATACATGTGGGTGATGTAAATATGTCTGTTATACATGTGGGTGATGTAAATATGTCTGTTATACATGTGGGTGATGTAAATATGTCTGTCATACATGTGGGTGATGTAAATATGTCTGTCATACATGTGGGTGATGTAAATATGTCTATTATACATGTGGGTGATGTAAATATGTCTGTTATACATGTGAGTGATGTAAATATGTCTGTTATACATGTGAGTGATGTAAATATGTCTGTTATACATGTGGGTGATGTAAATATGTCTGTTATACATGTGGGTGATGTAAATATGTCTGTCATACATGTGGGTGATGTAAATATGTCTGTCATACATGTGGGTGATGTAAATATGTCTATTATACATGTGGGTGTTGTAAATATGTCTGTCATACATGTGGGTGATGTAAATATGTCTGTTATACATGTGGGTGATGTAAATATGTCTGTCATACATGTGAGTGATGTAAATATGTCTGTCATACATGTGGGTGATGTAAATATGTCTGTCATACATGTGAGTGATGTAAATATGTCTGTCATACATGTGGGTGATGTAAATATGTCTGTTATACATGTGGTGTTGTAAATATGTCTGTTATATATGTGGGTGATGTAAATATGTCTGTTATACATGTGAGTGATGTAAATATGTCTGTTATATATGTGGGTGATGTAAATATGTCTGTTATACATGTGAGTGATGTAAATATGTCTGTCATACATGTGGGTGATGTAAATATGTCTGTTATACATGTGGGTGATGTAAATATGTCTGTCATACATGTGGGTGATGTAAATATGTCTGTCATACATGTGGGTGATGTAAATATGTCTGTCATACATGTGGGTGATGTAAATATGTCTGTCATACATGTGGGTGATGTAAATATGTCTGTCATACATGTGGGTGATGTAAATATGTCTGTTATACATGAGGTGTTGTAAATATGTCTGTCATACATGTGGGTGATGTAAATATGTCTGTCATACATGTGGGTGATGTAAATATGTCTATTATACATGAGGGTGTTGTAAATATGTCTATTATACATGTGGGTGATGTAAATATGTCTGTCATACATGTGGGTGATGTAAATATGTCTGTTATACATGTGGGTGATGTAAATATGTCTGTTATACATGTGGGTGATGTAAATATGTCTGTTATACATGTGGGTGATGTAAATATGTCTGTTATACATGTGAGTGATGTAAATATGTCTGTTATACATGTGGGTGATGTAAATATGTCTGTTATACATGTGGGTGATGTAAATATGTCTATTATACATGTGAGTGATGTAAATATGTCTGTTATACATGTGGGTGATGTAAATATGTCTGTTATACATGAGGTGTTGTAAATATGTCTGTCATACATGTGGGTGATGTAAATATGTCTATTATACATGTGAGTGATGTAAATATGTCTATTATATATGTGGGTGATGTAAATATGTCTGTTATACATGAGGTGTTGTAAATATGTCTGTTATATATGTGGGTGATGTAAATATGTCTGTTATACATGTGGGTGATGTAAATATGTCTGTTATACATGTGGGTGATGTAAATATGTCTGTTATACATGTGGGTGATGTAAATATGTCTATTATATATGTGGGTGATGTAAATATGTCTGTTATACATGTGGGTGATGTAAATATGTCTGTTATACATGTGGGTGATGTAAATATGTCTGTTATACATGTGGGTGATGTAAATATGTCTGTTATACATGTGAGTGATGTAAATATGTCTGTTATACATGTGGGTGATGTAAATATGTCTGTTATACATGTGGGTGATGTAAATATGTCTGTTATACATGTGGGTGATGTAAATATGTCTGTTATACATGTGGGTGATGTAAATATGTCTGTTATACATGTGGGTGATGTAAATATGTCTGTTATACATGTGGGTGATGTAAATATGTCTGTTATACATGTGAGTGATGTAAATATGTCTGTTATACATGTGGGTGATGTAAATATGTCTGTTATACATGTGGGTGATGTAAATATGTCTATTATACATGTGAGTGATGTAAATATGTCTGTTATACATGTGGGTGATGTAAATATGTCTGTTATACATGAGGTGTTGTAAATATGTCTGTCATACATGTGGGTGATGTAAATATGTCTATTATACATGTGAGTGATGTAAATATGTCTATTATATATGTGGGTGATGTAAATATGTCTGTTATACATGTGGGTGATGTAAATATGTCTGTTATACATGTGGGTGATGTAAATATGTCTGTATACATGTGGGTGATGTAAATATGTCTGTTATACATGTGGGTGATGTAAATATGTCTGTCTATACATGTGAGTGATGTAATATGTCTGTATACATGTGGGTGATGTAAATATGTCTGTTATACATGTGGGTGATGTAAATATGTCTGTTATACATGTGGGTGATGTAAATATGTCTGTTATACATGTGGGTGATGTAAATATGTCTGTTATACATGTGGGTGATGTAAATATGTCTGTTATACATGTGGGTGATGTAAATATGTCTGTTATACATGTGAGTGATGTAAATATGTCTGTTATACATGTGGGTGATGTAAATATGTCTGTTATACATGTGGGTGATGTAAATATGTCTGTCATACATGTGGGTGATGTAAATATGTCTGTTATACATGGAGGTGATGTAAATATGTCTGTCCTACATGTGGGTGATGTAAATATGTCTGTATACATGTGGGTGATGTAAATATGTCTGTTATACATGTGGTGATGTAAATATGTCTATTATACATGTGGGTGATGTAAATATGTCTGTTATACATGTGGTGATGTAAATATGTCTGTTATACATGTGGTGATGTAAATATGTCTATTATACATGGAGTGATGTAAATATGTCTGTTATACATGAGGTGTGGTAAATATTCTGTTATACATGTGGTGATGTAAATATGTCTGTTATACATGTGAGTGATGTAAATATGTCTGTTATACATGTGGGTGATGTAAATATGTCTGTTATACATGAGGTGTTGTAAATATGTCTGTCATACATGTGAGTGATGTAAATATGTCTGTTATATATGTGGGTGATGTAAATGTCGTCTATTATACATGTGGGTGATGTAAATATGTCTATTATACATGTGAGTGATGTAAATATGTCTGTTATACATGTGGGTGATGTAAATATGTCTGTTATACATGTGGGTGATGTAAATATGTCTGTTATACATGTGGGTGATGTAAATATGTCTGTTATACATGTGGGTGATGTAAATATGTCTGTTATACATGTGGGTGATGTAAATATGTCTGTTATACATGTGGGTGATGTAAATATGTCTGTTATACATGTGGGTGATGTAAATATGTCTGTTATACATGTGAGTGATGTAAATATGTCTGTTATACATGTGGGTGATGTAAATATGTCTGTTATACATGTGGGTGATGTAAATATGTCTATTATACATGTGAGTGATGTAAATATGTCTGTTATACATGTGGGTGATGTAAATATGTCTGTTATACATGAGGTGTTGTAAATATGTCTGTCATACATGTGGGTGATGTAAATATGTCTATTATACATGTGAGTGATGTAAATATGTCTGTTATACATGTGAGTGATGTAAATATGTCTATTATACATGTGAGTGATGTAAATATGTCTGTTATACATGTGAGTGATGTAAATATGTCTGTTATATATGTGAGTGATGTAAATATGTCTGTTATATATGTGGGTGATGTAAATATGTCTATTATACATGTGGGTGATGTAAATATGTCTGTTATACATGTGAGTGATGTAAATATGTCTGTTATATATGTGGGTGATGTAAATATGTCTGTTATATATGTGGGTGATGTAAATATGTCTATTATACATGTGAGTGATGTAAATATGTCTATTATACATGTGGGTGTTGTAAATATGTCTGTCATACATGTGGGTGATGTAAATATGTCTGTTATACATGTGGGTGATGTAAATATGTCTGTCATACATGTGGGTGATGTAAATATGTCTGTCATACATGTGGGTGATGTAAATATGTCTGTTATACATGTGGGTGATGTAAATATGTCTGTTATACATGTGGGTGATGTAAATATGTCTGTTATACATGTGGGTGATGTAAATATGTCTGTCATACATGTGGGTGATGTAAATATGTCTGTCATACATGTGGGTGATGTAAATATGTCTATTATACATGTGGGTGATGTAAATATGTCTGTTATACATGTGAGTGATGTAAAATATGTCTGTTATACATGTGAGTGATGTAAATATGTCTGTTATACATGTGGGTGATGTAAATATGTCTGTTATACATGTGGGTGATGTAAATATGTCTGTCATACATGTGGGTGATGTAAATATGTCTGTCATACATGTGGGTGATGTAAATATGTCTATATACATGTGGGGTGTTGTAAATATGTCTGTCATACATGTGGGTGATGTAAATATGTCCTGTTATACATGTGGGTGATGTAAATATGTCTGTCATACATGTGAGTGATGTAAATATGTCTGTCATACATGTGGGTGATGTGAATATGTCTGTCATACATGTGAGTGATGTAAATATGTCTGTCATACATGTGGGTGATGTAAATATGTCTGTTATACATGTGGTGTTGTAAATATGTCTGTTATATATGTGGGTGATGTAAATATGTCTGTTATACATGTGAGTGGATGTAAATATGTCTGTTATATATGTGGGTGATGTAAATTATGTCTGTTATACATGTGAGTGATGTAAATATGTCTGTCATACATGTGGGTGATGTAAATATGTCTGTTATACATGTGGGTGATGTAAATATGTCTGTCATACATGTGGGTGATGTAAATATGTCTGTCATACATGTGGGTGATGTAAATATGTCTGTCATACATGTGGGTGATAGTAAATATGTCTGTCATACATGTGGGTGATGTAAATATGTCTGTCATACATGTGGGTGATGTAAATATGTCTGTTATACATGAGGTGTTGTAAATATGTCTGTCATACATGTGGGTGATGTAAATATGTCTATTATACATGAGGGTGTTGTAAATAGGTCTATTATACATGTGGGTGATGTAAATATGTCTGTCATACATGTGGGTGATGTAAATATGTCTGTTATACATGTGGGTGATGTAAATATGTCTGTTATACATGTGGGTGATGTAAATATGTCTGTTATACATGTGGGTGATGTAAATATGTCTGTTATACATGTGAGTGATGTAAATATGTCTGTTATACATGTGGGTGATGTAAATATGTCTGTTATACATGTGGGTGATGTAAATATGTCTATTATACATGTGAGTGATGTAAATATGTCTGTTATACATGTGGGTGATGTAAATATGTCTGTTATACATGAGGTGTTGTAAATATGTCTGTCATACATGTGGGTGATGTAAATATGTCTATTATACATGTGAGTGATGTAAATATGTCTATTATATATGTGGGTGATGTAAATATGTCTGTTATACATGTGGTGTTGTAAATATGTCTGTTATATCATGTGGGTGATGTAAATATGTCTGTTATACATGTGGGTGATGTAAATATGTCTGTTATACATGTGGGTGATGTAAATATGTCTGTTATACATGTGGGTGATGTAAATATGTCTGTTATACATGTGGGTGATGTAAATATGTCTGTATACATGTGGGTGATGTAAATATGTCTGTTATACATGTGGTGATTGTAAATATGTCTGTTATATATGTGGGTGATGTAAATATGTCTGTTATACTATGTGGGTGATGTAATATGTCTGTTATACATGTGAGGTGATGTAAATATGTCTGTTATACATGTGGGTGATGTAAATATGTCTGTTATACATGAGGGTGTGTAAATATGTCTGTATACATGTGGGTGATGTAAATATGTCTGTCATACATGTGAGTGATGTAAATATGTCTGTTATACATGTGGGGTTGATGTAAATATGTCTGTTATACATGTGGGTGATGTAAATATGTCTGTTATACATGTGGGTGATGTAAATATGTCTGTTATACATGTGGGTGATGTAAATATGTCTGTTATACATGTGGGGTGATGTAAATATGTCTATTATATATGTGAGTGATGTAAATATGTCTGTTATACATGTGGGTGATGTAAATATTTCTGTTATATATGTGGGTGATGTAAATATGTCTGTCATACATGTGGGTGATGTAAATATGTCTGTCATACATGTGGGTGATGTAAATATGTCTGTTATACATGTGAGTGATGTAAATATGTCTGTCATACATGTGGGTGATGTAAATATGTCTGTTATACATGTGAGTGATGTAAATATGTCTGTTATACATGTGGGTGATGTAAATATGTCTGTTATACATGTGGGTGATGTAAATATGTCTGTTCATACATGTGGGTGATTGTAAATATGTCTGTTATACATGTGGGTGATGTAAATATGTCTGTTATACATGAGGTGTTGTAAATATGTCTGTCATACATGTGGGTGATGTAATATGTCTGTTATACATATGTGTGGTGATGTAAATATGTCTGTTATACATGTGGGTGATGTAAATATGTCTGTTATACATGTGGGTGATGTAAATATGTCTGTTATACATGTGAGTGATTGTAAATATGTCTGTCATACTATGTGGGTGATGTAAATATGTCTGTTCATACATGTGGTGATGTAAATATGTCTGTTCATACATGTGAGGTGATGTAAATATGTCTGTCATACATGAGGTGATGTAAATATGTCTGTCATACATGTGGGTGATGTAAATATGTCTGTTATATATGTGGGTGATGTAAATATGTCTGTTATACATGTGGGTGATGTAAATATGTCTGTTATACATGTGGGTGATGTAAATATGTCTATCATACATGGAGTGATGTAAATATGGCTGTTATACATGTGCGTGATGTAATATGTCTGTCATACATGTGAGGTGATGTAAATATGTCTGTTATACATGTGAGGTGATGTAAATATGTCTGTTATACATGTGGGTGTTGTAAATATGTCTGTCATACATGTGGGTGATGTAAATATGTCTATTATACATGGTGGTGATGTAAATATGTCTTGTCATACATGTGAGTGATGTAAATATGTCTATTATACATGTGGGTGTTGTAAATATGTCTGTCATACATGTGAGTGATGTAAATATGTCTAGTTATACATGTGGGTGATGTAAATATGTCTGTTCATACATGTGGGTGTGTAAATATGTCTGTTTAAAATGTGGGGGATGTAAATATGTCTGTTATACATGTGGGTGATGTAATATGTCTGTTATACATGTGGGTGATGTAAATATGTCTTCATACATGTGGGGATGTAAATATTTTGTCATACATGTGGGTGATTAAAAATGTCTGTTATACATGGGTGTTGTAAATATGTCTATATCATTGAGTGATGTAAATTGTCTGTCTACATGTGGGTGATGTAAATATGTCTGTTATAATGGGTGTTGTAAATATGTCTGTCATACTGAGGGGGGTGTAAATATGTCTGTCATACATGTGGGGGATGTAAATATGTCTGTTATACTGAGGTGTTGTAAAAATGTCTATCATACATGTGGGTGATGTAATATGTTTTTTATACATGTGAGTGAGTAAATATGTCTGTTATAATGTGGGTGATGTAAAAATGTCCCTGTATACATGTGGGTGATGTAAATATGTCTGTATACATGTGGGTGATGTAAAAATTCTGTCATAATGTGGGTGATGTAAATTGTCTTCCTTTTTTTTCAAAAGTGGGTGATGTAAATATGTCTGTCATACATGTGGGTGATGTAAATATGTCTGTTATATATTTTGGGTTTTTAAATTTGTAAAATATGTCTTTTTT
>JACEFZ010005481.1:0-23207 GCA_014155875.1 Cepaea nemoralis
ATTTTTAAGAATAGTTTTGGTTGTATTTAAGAATAATAAAAAAAATAATAAATGACGTTTCAGTACTATATTGATGTGATGTACAATACAGTACAGTGGAACCTCGCTTAACGAGCATAATTCGTTCCAGAATCTTACTCGTAATGCGAAACACTCATTAAGCGAAACAGTTTTTCCCATACAAATTAATGTAACGATAATGCGCTCCAAGCCGAAAAAATACTCAAAATATTTTGTATAACGTTTATTCAAAGAAAATTATATATACATTGTTAAGGAGCGTGATTCATCTTCCTCTTCTATCACGGAATGAACGAACCTGGAATGAGAATTCGATTTGTAGAAAACAAAAAAAATTGAAATAATTAATTTACAATTTATAATACATACCTAATTCGTTTTTACTAGAAAGCTGTCTAGAGAAATTTGTTTTTGCAGACGCTTCAGCATTTAGTAGAAATGTGACACAGCATTATCATTAAATAAATTAGTAGCTCCCATAACCACTGCCTTATTAAGGTGATGGTTCTCAATGTAGGATGCAACAGTTTCCCATGCTTTCAGCATTTCTCTTATTGCGCCAGAAGATTGTTGGTTTGCTGTTACTTTCTCCTCCTCCTCGGACAAACTCTCCTCCACAACTTCTTGCTGTGAAACACAATGTAATTCCGTAAGCTCTTCGGTGGTCAACTCTTGGCTATGCTCTTCCACAAGCTCATCGATATCTTTGTTATCCACCTCCAGTCCCATGATCTTGGCCAAATACACAATCTCGTTGACTACAGGCTCCACAGGTACTGCCTCAAACCCTCAAAGTCACATTCGATAACGCTCTTCAGCCAAAGCTTCTTCCAAGCAGGTGCACAATCCGGGACTTCCCCTCCCCTCGTCACTCGTTATGCAAAACGCCACTCGTTTAGCGAATCATTTTTTTACAATTTATTTTGCTCGTTATGCGAATTACTCGTTATGAAAAGTGCTCGTTAAGCGAAGTTTTACTGTATTCCCGACACCAATGACTGATATAAACTGTCTAATAATGCAATAAACAAATGTGTAGTCACACATGTCCAGACCTTTTTAACACGTTATATACAGTGTGTGTATGCATTTCTTAAATACATTTTGTGTTTTTTTTAATTAACTATGAATCTAGTTTTTTTTTTAAAAGGGAAGTATAATGCATTCGTTAATCATTTTATTGGTATTTTAAAAATCATTTTATTAGTTTTTGTTCTTTTCACGACAACATAAATAACATTGCTGGTGTGTGTGTTCGGAAAGTTTTTTCCAGACAGGATTAAAGGCTGACTGCCCAACTGTACAGGACAAGATTTTTTGTTATTCAAACGTCTAGGTTTACTAAGGATCGAACACACATCCCACGATGTGAAAGGCAGACAATTTTATCCCGTGCTCCTGCCACTAATTTAAATAATGCATATGAATCAGAATTTAGCTAATGAAGATGAATCAGAGTCCATTTATTGAGAATCTAGTTGCATCTTGTCAATTCAGCTAAATAAATGGGGAGCTGTACAATGGGCACTCTATTAGTAAACACTCTTATACCTTCTTTAATTAACTACTAAAAATGCATTAACAAATAATCTTTAAAGTCTATTCAAAATCAATCTTGCAAGTGGACAAATTATTTTTTTTTCCAACTTATGAAAATTTGAGCTACTTTTGCATTACAATATAAGCAGATTCGAACTAAACTAATCATGTTGTAGCAGGGCAAAGGTGTACACATGAGTGCAGAAAAAGAAACACATTGCAGTACTTGTGATACAGTACTGAGAAAGAAAGAAGCTGCAGTATTTTTGGCATAATGCTAAGAAGACATTGCTGCACTTGGTATAAAATAGAGAAGAAATACACTGCAGTTCTTTGGAATAATTCAGAGAAAGACATTGCAGTACTTGTGGTATAGTGCTGAGAAATACAAACATTGCAGTAATTTTATATAGTGCAGAAAAGAAAGACAGTACAGTCCATGTGGCATAGTGCAGACAAACATTGCAGTATTTCTGCATAATGCAGAGAATGAAAAACACTGCAGTAATATTGGCACCTGCCAGAGAATGAAAGATATTGCAGTACTTTTGGCATATGCAGATAAAGAAAGATTGGAGTACCTTTGGTAAAGTGCAGTATTAGTTTTGGTAAAGGACAACTTTGATGGCATATAGATATCTCTTAAGTGCCCCAAATTCCTCCCATAGATCACACAAGGAGAATCTTGGCACAATGCAAGAACTGTGAAGCACCGCAAGGATCCAAAAGTGTGTATACCAGAATCACATATTGTGTAAATATTTCTTGGTCATTAGATTTTCTAATTTTGAAATTCAGCCTGGAAAGCTGCACCTTTGGCTTGCTCTTCTCAATACTGTCAACTCCCTAGGGATTTTTAATATGAACAATTTGTATGCAGGTCCTCTGAAAGTTTCACCCTTGTCCGAGAAACATTAGATCTACCACCCCAGGATCAGGAAGGATTATACCATCCCATTCTTATTTTTTAACACTGTAAATCAAACCATGTCTGCTCAAGACAGAGGTGGATGTTGTAGCCTGTAAGCCACTCCAGCCCCATGCAATGATTAATACATACCTCCGGTGTAGTGATTAATACATTTCTTCCCCCCCCCCCCCCCCCCCCCCCCAATGTAGTGATTAATACTATACTTCTTCTTCGTCCGCCCAGAATGTTGTTTTGAACATAATTGCATTGTGCCTGTTTACAGCAGAGCTGCGATATTTGCAACTTTCGGTCGACACCTCCGACTTCTTCAGGCATTTGCTGACTGGGTTAAATTTCTTGGGTGTGTTAATAATTCAATCCCTACCCCAAGTGGAGTGATTAATACATACCCTCAGTGCAGTGATTAATAAATACCCCCAGTGCAGTGAATAATAAATAACCCTAGAGCAGTGATTAATAAATACCCCCAGTACAGCGATTAATACATACCCTAGAGCAGTGATTAATAAATAACCCCAGTTCAATGATTAATAAATAACCCTAGAGTGGTGATTAACACATACCCCAGTGCAATGGTTAATAAGGAAACAGACTCAATCTACAAACCTCAGAGGAATCAAATATCTGTTTGACCTGTGCAATATTTGTGATGTGCCATGTGTATTTAGTAAAAGTGCCCAAAGGAAGAGCTTCCTTCCTGACAAAACCTGTAGTGAAGTTTGGAAGACGTTTTTTCCTAGTTCCTGCCGATATTCTTTGTTGCAGGCAATCAAAAAACATCTGCGGAGCATGGAATACTAACGGATCTGGGGTACCTGTTGCAACAACCAACAGAAAATACAATAGAAAATGGAAGATCACAATTTTCAAAGGGTCACAAAAATTAGCATCTATAAACAATGAAATATTCATAACTTTGAAGACAATTACAGCTTTAACCCTTTACAGGGCACAGCGGCCGAAATAATTTTTACTACTGAACGGGCAAAACATCTGAAAGCATCCGTGACAACTAAGAGTTGAAAACATGCGATCTCGAGACTTCCCATTGTTTACGTCCGGTTTTGCTGATAACGTGATAGCATGGGCGCAATTTGCAAGTGTTTTCTTTAAATTTGATCAGATTTTTTAATATTAGGAGGCGTTCATTTGAAACCCATTCCAATGGCTTTATTACAAAAGCATGAAAGAAACATCAACAGGTGTGGTAGAATTAAACAAAGCATTCATTTTGAATGAATTATGCACCACGGGTTGGTCCGAAGAAGTTGCCGTAGGCATTCAGGCAAGCATCCCATTGCTTAGGTAGGCGGCGAATGCCGCCCGCAAAAAAGGATTGTGGCTGCTCACTGAACCAAGTGTTTACTGCATTCATTACGTCTGCATCTGTGTGAAATCATTGCCCCTTGAAAGCTTTTTTAAGAGGTCCGAACAAATGAAAATCACATGGTGACAAATCAGGACTATAGGCTGGATGTTACAGAATTTCCCATTTCTTCCTTACTAATACCTCCTGCACAATCTTTGCGACATATGGATGAGCATTATCGTGCAACAAAATCACACTGCAAGAAAGTATGCCGGGTCATTTATTCTTGATAGCTTTTTGCAGCTTGTCTAGTGTTTGCAAGTAGTGGGCAGAGTTGATGTTGACACCGGGTTCTTTAAAGTCGGCCAACAATACCCCTTCATGGTAAAAAAATGCGCTCAGTATAACCTTATCAGTGGAAACCTGCAACTTGAAATTTTTGGCTTTTGGTGATCCAGCATGCTTCCATTGCATGCTCTCTCTTTTGCTGCTCAGCTCAAAGTGGCGACACCATGATTCATCGCCTGCCACTATGCGGAAGTGAAATGCATCACCCTCCACTCTGTAATGCAGCAAGTGGTTCAAACACCATCCCATGCGTTCCTCTTTTTGGTGGTCGGTCAACATCCATGGTACCCAATGTAAACACACCTTCCGATATTGCAGTTTCTTACGAACGACCTTTAGAATTGTCCCAATTGACACATCAAATTCTTTTGCTAGTGAACTATGCTTCGACAACAGTTCATCTGTACTGCTGCATCAATTTTAGTGATGGTTTTTTCTGTTGCAACAATATGCTCTTGACCCGGCCGTTGAAGATCTGTCATGAACTGACGTCCTTTCCGACACATTCGTGCCCAGTCAGTTACTCTTGTCTTCGACACACACTTGTTACCATACGCTGCCTGCATTCTTCGATGAATGTCCACTGGTCGACATCCTTCAAATGAAAGAAACTGAATCACAGCTTTCTGAGCTTCTTTGGATGGATTTTTGATCAACCCGGCCATTTTCACAATGGTCAGAAACAGAACCTATGCATCATGGGGCGATAAGCACTTGCTCTTTTATTCATTGGTCAGTACTTATCACATGACTATGACATGATCATGTTCAATGTATGCAATTATGCACGGTGCGGCACAAACGGATTTCAAATGAACACCCATTATAGTTTTCAGGTTTTTATGCTTTGTTTTTCAAAATGGATTTTGACGATTCTTTAAGTGATAGCGGAGATTTTGCTGGGTTCAATTTAAGTGACATTGAAGTGCACGAAGCTGGCTATGAATCGGAGCTAGATATCAGTGATAGCGTAAGCAGTGTACACACTTCGGATCTCTCGGACTTTGAAGAAAGTGATTCTGATTCTGAAAATGTGTTTATAAATAGTGTATAGATGACTGGCAATCACAAACAATATGTTGTATTTTGTAAATATTTGTGTTCACGTGTGGACTACTGGCAACATTGGATTATTTATTTCACATGTGAGTACAATAATCTGCATTCATTTTCCTTCATTGTGTTTTTTATTTCACAAAAATATGTTTACTAACACCTTAGATTTGATGTTTTTACTAACGTAACCTTAAATCTTACTGAAAACCTGAAAAATCTTGCCCGTTCAGAGTTAAAAAAAAAAACAGAAAAATGTGTGCCTTGTAAAGGGTTAAAGAACAGGACATTTAACAAACCAAAAGTTGCAAACTGTGTCTTTTGAATGCTGGCAATCTACCACATGAGGTAATGCTTGCTAGCTTTCTGTTAGCTCCGAACACAATCATATCTACAAAAGTAATGGTTGGGACTTTAAAATGATGATAATGATAAATAACAAAGTTCCAAAGCAGGTAGCGTTGTGATGTTCTGTTGTGATAATTTGGTGTGTCCAGTGTGTGCCGCGTGGTTACACACCCGCTTCACACGCGTGATCCGGGACTGTTTCCGGACCCGGTCAGGGATATGCACTACTGACGAGCTCAAATGAGGGCGAAACTCGAGTATAGTGCTTCCATATTGACGTGGATAGGCCTTAGGTTCATATCAGAATGCGATCGGCGTTGCCAGTAGTGGGTTGTGCTCAATATTTAAACATTGAGTATTCTTCTTAGGAATCTCATTTCCGTTGTAATTTTTCTTTTATCTTTTTTTCTGTCATTGTCCAGGTTTGGCATTGGTAGCATAGAATTGGTAGGAAGACTGTGTTGTAGAGTGCTTTTATTAGTATGTATTGATATGTGTTTGTACTTTAGTATTGGTGCCATTTGTCCAATGAGTTGGCTTGCTCTATTGCATTCTAAACATTAATTATCAATAAATGACACGTTAGAACAGTGGGTAGCATGCTTGCCTGCAGCCCTGTGGTCTTGTGTTTGAATCCCCATTGAAATGGATTCTTTTCTAATCTGACCGGGCCTCCCAGGTCTGCCCAGCATAAAATGACAACAAGGAAATATTCTAGAAAAGTGGGCAGCGTGATAATGGCCACACCATTCGTTGAATGCCAGCTGGTCTATAAAAATATAGGGGCTTGCACCATATGTCCAACATGCCTCAAGGCATGCATGCAGGCTCCTCCCACTGACCAGTGGCCCAATACACCACAGGGTGTTTAACTTATTAGAAGCTACAGTGAAAAGGGGATACTGTAAAACATCAAATAACTATCAATATGGCCAGGAATTGTCAAGAATAAACATGATACATATAGTATATGAATGAAGCTATGACATGATATATAATCACTACAAAATATTACAGTATAAACAAACATGGTGTAACTCGAAAACCCAGAAGTGAGCGGAATATTTAAAGTGTTTTGCAGAGCTTTAAGTTAAAAAAAAACGAAAGGAATTTAATTAACATATATTTTGTATGAAAACATTTTGCTGTATATCAGTTGGAATGAAAAGAGCAGTGTCCTATACATTACTAACTTTAAAAATGCCATTTTGGTTAAAGTTAGAAACAAATAGCAACACTCATAAGATGTATACTCTAGGAATATAGTGTAAACTACAGAAATTCATCACAAATCATTAATCCTGTACATTCTAATTTATATTTTATCTACCTGAAAACCCATAATGCATGGTCTGATTGATTCTCTCAGTGACACTGGCTAACCACTGTTGAAAGCTGACAGATGTAGCAAACTCATCAACTGTGGTTTGGTATGCTGAAATAAGATTTACAACAACAGTTAGTCCAGACAGCTTCCAAATAAACATCTACAGTCCTATAAACTTTATCATCACTACTATCATTGTACCAAAATTCATTGAATGAAAATTTTAATATACAGATCTACCCAACAAGGACTCAATACTGCGTATTGTAATATGACTAAAATCAGCACAATTCTGACCTTTTTAAATAAAATTAGATATCTATTCTTAGTACACATGATACAAACTGACACCGAAAAGCTCCACCTGCAGGAAGCATTGCTAGTATTCTCTCTCATTAGCCCAGGCAGCCAAACAGGCCGGACATAGCTTGTGACAATGCCTAAGTTCCAAAGTGTGCAAGCTAATATTTGACAAACATTTTGATTGCTAGGGTTTAAATGAATTGCCTGATTGTCAAGACTGGCCTGGAAAAGTCAGCATACCTTGTAGACAGTCTAGTGAGTGTGGGTTATGCAGAAGTGAGAGCCTGAAGTCAGTCCAGATAAGTGGATCTTTTAGTCCGCCCACACCAAACAACCACCCACAACCTGCCCTATGATTTAAAATTATTAAACTGTTACTTTCCAGCATCAATTTTATTTTATGAAGTAATAAAGTGATCATTAAATTTTACTCCAATAATTTGGAGTATTTTTAAGTGTACCGGTCTCCCTGGTCTAGAGGTTACACAACTTTCTCCGTAATCCTGTATAATCTCGTGAGTAACGTGACGTGTGTGAGAATTGGTAGCGGTTCTCTCCTCATCGGTACCTTACGGGGTATGTGAGCCGGCAGCTCAGAAATCAAAGGCAAACTAGTGAGCGTAATCTTGCCAAGAAATCAACAATCAGCTGAAAGATGCTGATGTTGACAGCGATGTCCTGTAAAGGATATGATGAAGAAAAAAAGAATTTAAGTGTAATAATCAGTGAATTCAGTAAAGTATTCGGACATACAAATTCATTTAAAATATTCAGAAAGGAGAATCTTTCGCAGCCACAAAACTCTCCTCTTTTAACCAGTTCTAATGGGAGATTAGTTCTTTAAGGTTGAGATTTACTGGTTGCGATTCCTTTGTTATACTCTTTTGTTCACAATATCAATTCTCCTGAGAGCAGTATTTCATCACCAAATGAATTGTGTCACAATGTTTCATTAAGCCTGCCTCTCAGTACATCCAACTTTGACATCACCAAGTGAGTAGTGTCACACTGTTTCATTAAGCCTGTCTCTCAGCACATCCAACTTCGACATCACCAAGTGAGTTGTGTCACACTGTTTCATTAAGCCTGCCTCTCAGCACATCCAACTTTGACATCACCAAGTGAGTTGTGTCACACTGTTTCATTAAGCCTGCCTCTCAGTACATCCAACTTCGACATCACCAAGTGAGTTGTGTCACACTGTTTCATTAAGCCTGCCTCTCAGTACATCCAACTTCGACATCACCAAGTGAGTTGTGTCACACTGTTTCATTAAGCCTGCCTCTCAGTACATCCAACTTCGACATCACCAAGTGAGTTGTGTCACACTGTTTCATTAAGCCCGCCTCTCAGCACATCCAACTGCGACAAGCAGTTCTTCAGGTTTGCTTTCCCTAGTCTTTGGCCATCCCCAGTCTACCTACAAGGCTGCAGGTTTAAGTATCACTTCATCTGTTCCCATCCCTTGCCCTGTTCGACATGAGACCCTACCAGTAACTGCTCTACCTTCAGCATAGCTTTTGGGGTCATCGAAACACAACTCTATTATGTCAAGGTGTAGACATAACACAGGGGACAGCAGTATTATTTAAATGTTGGAATCAGTTTGAATCTTTACTTAACTAAAACGTTAGAGGGAGCCTTTATTACATCTTCCCTTATACACGCATCATATTCGGGTTGCTCTTTGCAACAACTGCACATGACAGTATACTACTATAGGCAATTGTATACTATTCTAGGCGATTGTATACTATTCTACGTGATTGTATACTATTCTAGGCAATTATATACTATTCTAGGCTAGCGTTAAACTATTCTAGGCTACAATATAATATTCTAGGATACTGTATGCTATTCTAAGAAATAAAATGGAGAACTTAGTGACAACTGGCAAGATTGAGGGGGAAAAGAACAAGGGGAAGGCAGAGAAGCAAATACCTGGATGGCTTGGCCACATGATATGACAGAGACAAGAACACAAAGCTGATTCAAGATTCTGGTGATCATGTGAGATGACGAAACATGACCGCCCATGCTTATTGGCACGGCACATGATGATGATACTATTCTATACTAATGTATACTATTCTAGACTAATGACACTACTCTAGGGTACATTATGCTATTTAGGATATTGTATACCATTGTTCACTAATGACACTATTCTAGGGTACAGTTTGCTATTTAGAATATTGTATACTATTGTTCTGTGGAACAATAAATCTGAAACAAAAATGGAGATTTCCTGTGGAATTCGTGTGGATAGTGATTTTCTTGTGGATTATGTGATGTTATTTCTTGTTCGTTTATTGGAAGTGTTCAAAAGAAGCCATGGAAGGCAGGTGGTGGATGAAATTTTGAGGGCAGCCGACAAATATTTGTTGGTTATGGTCTCGTGTTTCGAGACGGCAGCAGAGGATCTCTTTCGAGAGACAATGGTTGCGGTCATCCGGCCAGTATGGTCACTGCCATAGAGGAAAGCAACTGGCAAACTACCTCTTTGAAAGTGCCTAGTATATTATGATTCGCTTAAAGACTGATCATCGCAAGACAAGGACAGAGACATTAAAATTAGCAACATGGAACGTTAGGACGTTAAACGACGACGGAAAATTAGAGAACATAAAACAAGAAATACAAAGAGAAAAAATTAATATTTTAGGGATGTGCGAAACGAGATGGACAGGAGCAGGCATCAAGATAGATGAAGATTTTAAGATTATTTATTCTGGAGGTGAAGATCGACAAAGGGAGTGGCAATAATTTTGGACCGGAAAACATCAACATCTGTTCAAGGATATTGGGCCTGTGTCGGACAGAGTTCTACTAGTTAAATTGAGTGGCAGACCTTTTAGCATAAATGTTATTCAAGTATATGCCCCAACAGGAGAGTCCAGTGAAGATAGTGTAGAGGAATTTTATAATGACATAGAGTCTGCCTTAAAGAAATGTAAAAATTCAGAAATAAACATCATAATAGGAGACTTCAATGCAAAAGTAGGAAATCAAGGTGATAGATACACAGTAGGAAACTATGGTTTAGGAGAGAGAAATGAAAGAGGATACAGACTCGTAGAGTGGGCAAAAGAAAAGGAAATGATTGTAGGAAACACCTGGTTTAAGCAACACCCTAGAAGATTATGGACATGGAGGAGTCCTGATAGCAGGATCAGAAACCAGATTGACTACATTCTGATTAGCAGAAGATTTAGAAACGCACTAACAGTAGCAAAAACAGTTCCCAGTGCTGATTGTTATAGTGACCACAGACTACTTACAGGAACATTGAGGATAAAGCTGAAGAAAGTCAAGTATATAACAGGAAACACTAAATATGATTTGTGTACATTGAGTAATGACAAGGAAATACAAAACAAATTCAACATAGAAGTACAGAACAGATTTGATATATTGTCTGATCTAGAGATATTATTCCAGGATGTGAATGATCAATGGGAAATGTTAAAGAATTCAATCAGTTTGGCTGCAGAAACAACTATTCCAAAATTAAAGAAGGTGGGTCGTAAGAAATGGATGACTGAAGAAATTTTACACCTAATGGAAACAAGAAGACTCAACAAAAATAATCCTGCCAAATATGAAGAAATTCACAGACAAGTCAGAATATTATGTAGGAAGGCAAAAGAATCATGGCTTGAGGAAAAGTGCTTAGAAATTGAAAAACAACACAACAGTCAAAATACCAAATTAGTGCACAAAAGAATTCAGGAACTTACTAATAAAAGAACAAGTACATCAACAGGCTGTCTAAAAACTAAAGATGGCAAAATCATAATAGAAAAAGATCAGATTCTACATGTATGGACAGATTATGTGAAAAACCTGTATAATGATAACAGAGAGGAACAGTATGATATTAGATTTAATAATGAAGGACCAGTAATTTTAAAGATGGAGGTTCAAAATGTTCTTAAGCATATGAAAGCTGGCAAGTCCCCCGGTGCAGATAACATCACAACAGAAATGATTGAAGCTTTAGAAGAATTTGGATTAGAGCAAGTCACCAGACTGCTGAACACATTATATGATACTGGAGATATACCTTCTGAATTATGTAATTCTGTATTTATTGCAATCCCAAAGAAATCAGGAACCTTGGAATGTGATCAACATAGAACAATTAGTATAATGAGTCACATCACAAAGATTTTGTTACGAATTATCATGCAAAGAGTGAGGAAGAAAATACAACCTGAAATAGGGGAAGAACAATGTGGGTTTGTAGAAGGAAAGGGTACAGTAAATGCTGTGTATATGCTGCGAACAGTTATTGAACGTGCTATAGAAGTAAACAAGGATATACATCTTTGCTTTATTGACTACACAAAGGCTTTTGATAGAGTTAGACATGTCAACATGGTGGATATGCTTGCAGATCTACAAATTGATGGGAAAGTCATTAGACTTATAAAAAACATATATTGGAAACAACAAGCTGCCATAAGGATTGATAATGAAGTGGGACAATATCAACCTATTAAGAGAGGTGTTAGGCAGGGGTGTGTAATGTCTCCAGATCTTTTTTCCCTATACAGTGAAAATATTTTCAGAAATGTAGAAGATATAAATGGAATCAGCATTGGAGGAAGAAACATCAATAACATTAGATATGCAGATGATACAGTATTGATTGCAGACAATGCACAGGATCTGCAACAATTAGTAGATGCGGTTGTTGTACACAGTGAGCAGTTGGGGTTGCAATTAAATTGTAAGAAGACACAGGTTATGGTCGTCACTAGGAAGAACGAAGTGCCACAATGTAATATACAAGTAAATGGGAATATTCTTCAACAAGTGAATCGATACAATTATCTCGGAACAGTCATAACATCTGATGGGAGATGCCTTGAAGAGATTAGAACAAGAATCGCCATGGCGAAAGTAGCCTTTAGCAAGATGAAAGACATTCTGACCAATAAAAAGATGTCAATTGAAACGAGAAAAAGAGTGTTGAGGGGATACATAGAGCCTGTTCTTTTGTATGGATGTGAAACTTGGACAATGTGCAGTCAAACTGAAAAACATCTGATGGCTGCAGAAATGTGGTTTCTGAAGAAAATGCAAAGAATACCATGGACAGACAGAAAAACCAATGACCAAGTACTACAGGAGACAAATGAAAATCGTAGACTGATTAGAGAAATTAGACGAAGACAGGCAAAATTTTTTGGACATGTTATGAGAAGAAATGGATTGGAGAACTTATTGACAACTGGCAAGATTGAGGGGAAAAGACCACGAGGAAGACCGAGAGGAAAATATCTGGATGGCTTGGCCACATGGCATGGACGAGACAGGAACACTAAGCTGATCCACGGCTCGAAATGGCGAGTCATGACCGCCCACGCTTTGCGGCATGGCACATGATTGATTGATACTATTGTTCAGCTGGCTTCCTGGCCTAGAGGTTAGCAACTTTTCTCTGTAATCTCGTATACTCTCGTAAGTAACGTGACGACGGTGAGAATCAGCAGTGGTTCGAATCGCGTCTGTAACTTACAGGGTATGTAAGCCGGCCGCTCAGAAACCAATGGCAAACTACTGAGCGTAATCTTGCCAAGAAATCAACAATCAGCTGAAAGATGCTGATGTTGAAAGCGATGTCCTGTAAAGGATATGCAAAACATTTATTTATTAATACTATTGTTCACTAATGACACTATTCTAGGGTACAGTGTGCTATTTAGGATATTGTATACTATTGTTCACTAATGACACTATTCTAGGGTACAGTATGCTATTTAGGATATTGTATACTATTGTTCACTAATGATACTATTCTAAGTTAATGTTATATTATTCTAGACTACCGTATACTATTCTAAGCTGAACACAAGGGCTGTCCAAAAAATGCTTCGCTTCACCGGAAGTACCTGAATGACTAACTCACGAGTTACAATCCTGCTACTATTAGAATAAAGGTGAATGTTCCTGGTGTGCAAACATGTTTTAACTAGCTTAATGTAACGCTAATTTAAAAGTCTGATTTCATTTTGGACAATCCTCACATACTATTCTAATCTAATGTACACCATTCTAAACTTTGCATGTTATTCCAGGCTACATAACTACAAAAAACTCTTTTCAGCTATGATTCATCATCATTACACAGCTGTACAATTACAAGAATCAGGTGCTTTGTCTGTGAAAGAAAAACTTTCAATAAAATAAGCATAATGTGATTAGCGGGTTAGGGGTATCCCATATCAAAGGAGATGTAAGACGCCTCCTTTCCTCCGTTAGTCTACGAGAAACACTTGGGCAAGGTGGAGTACCTGTTTAGGTGGAAAGGAGGTGAACTGATAAAAACAGGATGAAGTATAAATCTTTAACTCGAGAAAGAACACAAAAATCAATATATACAAGATTGCTGTGCCAGAATAGAGCAATATCATAAGACGAAGAGATGCAATGTTCAAAGAAATGAAGCTATTGACAAGAAATGTTCAACCTCAATTGAATGTTATCTGTGACAAGATGGGAAATACTTTAACAGAATCTAGACAAATTCTAGAAAGATGACAGGAATACTGCAGTAGAATGTATGATATGAATGACAGTGAGGATATGAATGGGATACATGAACCAATGACAGCAGAAACAAAACCTGAACCCCTCATTAGATGAATCTGCATGGGCAATAAAGGACCTGAAGAATAGTAAATCACCTGGATGTGATGAGATACCAGCTGAACTAATTAAAGCAGGAGGAGAAGAAAGCATGCAAGTCTATCATGCATTATGTACAAAGATATGGACATATGGTATATGGCCAATAGATTGGAAGAGAACTATCTTCATTCCAGTACCAAAAAAAATCAACCTGAAATTATGCACCAACTAGAGAACTGTTGCCCTGATCGGTCATGCAAGTAAAATTCTACTAAATATCATCATGAGAAGACTTCGTAAAAAACTGGAAGAAGAAATTAATGTGGTTCAAGCTGGATTTAGACAAGGAAGAGGAACAAGAGATTACAAACTCAACATGCGTTTAATAATAGAGAAGTGCAGAGAATTTCATGTAAACCTATTCTCCTGCTTTGTGGATTATTCAAAGGCATTTGACTGTGTACATCAGAAACTTTGGGAAATCATGAGGAATGTGGGCTTTCCATCACATGTAATACAATTCATAGAAATGCTCTATCTAGACCAACAAGCAGCGGTTAGAATAGATGGCAAGATATCAGATTGGTTTGACATCAAGCACGGAGTCCATCAGGGATATGTGCTGTCCACCTATTTGTTTAACCTGTACACCAAAAATATAATTAGAAATGTCAGAGATGATATAAACCTAAATATTGTGGTCATGACATACCAGAGATTCAATACGCTGATGATACAGTATTGCTATCCACAACACAGAATGGTATAAAAATCCTAACAACCTCAACCCTAGTGAATAGTGAAAATCACAACTTATATATTAGCAAAAACAAAGATAACATATACGGATAAAACTGCTTTAGAGAAAGAAATATATGTTAATGAGGAAAAATTGGTGGTGGAAAATTTTTGAATATCTTGGATCATTGATTACCAACAATGGTGACACAATAAAAGAATTTAAAAGACAAATATCTATTGCTCTTCAAAGACTAAAACGCCTGTCAGACTTGGACACTTACTAAACAAGCTGAACAGCGCATAAATGCATTTGAATATAAATGTTATAGACGAGTTCTAAGAATATCTTGGGTAAAGAAATGAACAAATGCATCCATACTTCAAGAGCTGAATACTGAAGAAGGTTGGCTATTAAAGATGATAAAACAAAGAAAATTGAAATATTTTGGTCACTTGAAACGTCATGAAAGTTTGGAGAGAACAATAATGGAGGGGTATATCCCTGGGAGCCGGCTTCCTGGCTTAGAGGTTAGTGACTTTTCTCCGTAATCTTCTATACTCTCGTAGGTAACATGACGACAGTGAGAATCAGCAGTGGTTCGAATCGCATCTGTAACTTATGGGGTATGTGAGCCGGCCGCTCAGAAAGCAATGGCAAACTACTGAGCGTAATCTTGCCAAGAAATCAACAATCAGCTGAAAGATGCTGATGTTGACAGCAATGTCCTGTAAAGGACATGCAAACAATTTTTTTTATATCCCTGGGAAGAGAGAAAGAGGAAGGTCAAAGAGAAGATGGGTGCAGGATGTGGGGGATGATCTCCAGATGGGTGTATCGGGCACAGAACATCTTGCTTATGATCGAAAGGTTTTCCGGAAGGTTGTTATGGGAGCGAAGTTCTGCAGAGGACATGCTACTGAATGAATGAATGAATGGAAGCTTACAAATTTTCTTTGGTGCTTGATGTTTGGCTGCTGGCTGCTGCACAGCATGTTGCTGCTGCTGAGGTTGTGATGGTTGTGGTTGGAACTGAAACTGGATGGACTGGTGGACAGATTTAGGACATAACTGGGCTGTTGAGAACAAGCTGACAGGCACGGGCTGTTTCTGCTCCTGCAGGGTCAGCAGTGCACTGCTGGCTTGGGCTGCTTTAAAAGGTTCAAAATGTCAGTTATGTTTCAGTATAAGAATTATAAGATGTTCACAAGCTGCTGAGTTGTACAATATGAAGTATGCAACTCTACAATATCAACAATCACATACAAGACATGCATTTTTGGTGATTCTTTGGCCAACTGGTTAGAATGCAACACCATCAACTACCAGCACTGGCCCAACATCAAAGAAGATCTGCTACAAGAGCAAGAGGATACCTAAGAAGAAAATGGATTGCCGACATCAAAGACATTGTAAGATCACACAGAATGACACTATCCAGTACCACTTATCAGACACCTATTCCTCCCCATGACGCTTGACGACAAAAGTGGAAGATGACAACAATTTATGATGTTGTTGTGTGTGAATCCTTCAGAAGGTGGCGAGTTTTTATTTCTTAAGTTTGATGCACTCGCAATCAGGTCGTCTGAGCCAGGAAAAGGGCTTGCATCTATCGGAGTTAGGTTGGTGTGGAGACTCTCCTCTGGACCCAGTCTAAAGAGCACTCTAAACAGTTGCAGATCTCTCCTCCCCTTCTCCAAGCTCATTAAGAAGGGTGAGAAAGATGCTATTGAAACTTCACATCTGTAAAGAAGAATATTAGGATTTGCCCAGGTCAAGATTCAGCAAGGCACATACAGACAGGCTGAGATTAGGCCCAGGTTGACAATGTTTCCTTCACAGGTTTTAGCTATTTCACAGCCACCAGAATCCAACCCAATGATCAGATTTATTTTAGCCCACACTCACCCGCAGGCCTACACGCATTTTCATTCAATAGAACTTTCTATGAACGTTTAAAAATCGTGAAAACTTTTAAAAAATGAGGCAAATGGAAATGTATCTGAAAGATTAAATAATTAAAATAAAAATACACAAAGAAAAGATACATGACTCAACTGATTATGTGTACAAGATAAGAATACCGAAATCTACATTTCTCATACATCCTTAGCATTACATTTGCAACCGTCCTCATAAATGTTCAGCAATTAGTAAATGCAGACCTATGATAAAACAAAATGCAAGTCTGCATGAAACATTATGCAAATATCTCAAACAGAACTTATACTTAAAGAGCATTAGATGAAAGGATAAAGTTAAAAGTCAAAAATCTCTCTCTCCCTTTCTTTCTCTCAATAGATCATCAAGAACTGTAACGATCTTAATCCAATTAAGCCACCTAATGAAGATCAAAACAATGAGCCATTTGAGGGAGGTTGTAAAAATGACACAAGGGCTGAGGATCACAACTATACACTATCTAGAGCTAATATGTGCAGGTTGCAGCTACTGTGGACATTGGTGAAGCAGACTTTGCCCAGATAGCTTGGTCATGACTGCAAAATGGGAGGAACTGTTATCGAAGTCAAGCTCAGTGGACATAATCCATTTTACCTCCAGAGTGTCTTAGCAACAACAACAAAATCACTCTTAAACAGAGAGAATAAGATTTGAAGCAGACCATACAGACAGTTAATGAGAGAGAAATCTGGAGAGATCTCTTAACAAAATGCACATTAGAGTACAAGAACAGTGATTAAGTCTGTGCTTCTAAAAGTGTATTTACATAACCCATTGTCTATGTTAATTTGTTCTGACCAGAATGGCTCTGGGTTGACCTTGTCTCATAAAATAGGTACTAGAAAGTTCTATGGGAAAGTAAATATGACCAACATAATCATTACTATATTACTGTGTAGGTTAACAAAAATAAGGACCTAACATTATTTAGTTGAACATTTAAATGGGAAAGTAAATGTGACCAATTTAGCTGAACATTTCAAGAACACAGGATAGATGTAAATGGGAAAGTAAATATGACTGTCACGGAACTCAGTCGGTCCGCCTCGGGATGTTTCCGTTTGGGGAAATGTATGTTGAGACATCGGGCAGTCGGGAGAAGAAAATTACTAGTCAAAGGAAAAGAACCAGTAATTTAACACAACCCGACCAGAGCCGTTGCTCGCCCTTTAAGAAGATTCCAGCACTTGGGTGGCGGAGCAGGTTTTCGGACACTACAGACAGCGCATGTCTGACGCAAGCGAGATTTCACTGGCGCGTGTACTGATCGTCGCGAGGAAGGAGGTCACGTGTGAACATTGGTAAGCTTGTGTTTTACGACCGTAAATTAGCCTGTGGCAAACGCATGTTTACCAGCATTGTACTGCTAAGATATTTCGTAGGTTAGCAGCGTGTGGCTTATTTACAGCCACTGTAGATCGGGAAAATCGGGTTCAGGGAAGCGAGACCTGTAATTTGAGTTCACACATGGCCAACTTTATAACCTCGAGCGTCGGTGGGGCCAGCGTGGTCGAACCGTTATCCGCAGCGCTACCGGAAGTAGATTAAGGAGTCGCTTCGGATATATCAAGTAATATATCGATGAACTCAGGCAAGTGCAACGAATCGAATGCACTGGTCGGCCAAAACCTCCGAGGTCATTTCAAGGTGGTACCGGGAGTCGAACTTCATGTCACATGGTGGGGCGACCACTGGCTTTCCTCACATCTGTCTTTTAATTAGTTTCCCTCGATGGAATACCAGCTTAATATATAGTGGATTTCTGAGAGGTTGATAATGGGAGAAGGGACCGTTGTGACAGAATTGTTCATATTGAACATGACACCATTCTAAATGCCCCAACCTGGGATCAGGGAGGGGGGAACGGGGTGTGGATTTCTGCTACAGGGGGATCACCCTGTATATTTAATTTGATCTAGTGGATTGTACCTACGGCATGGTACGACATCAGCTTTGGCGGATAACCGGAAGGGGATTGCGAAAGTTCTGCCATCAGCCCTCCTTCAGGGCCCTTCAATCTATAAGTACAACTAACTCACTAACCGTATATGTTATCTAGCAATGTTTCAGCATAGACCCAGCTCTCAGACACCTACCTTGGTCCAGCCTCCGTTCATCTGGGAAAGAGGCTACTGGGGGGGGGCAGCTGCCGCTTTGGTCATAGCTCTATTTGTCCTCAACTTCTGCGAGCAGCCAATGATGGAGTGAGGCCCTTATGGGAAGGGTCCACACGTCTGAGTAAGAGGGACCTAAGTGTATCTGCTGTGGGGAAGTCTGATTCATGGTGCTCTCACTGAGTGTTATCCTCCACAGGTTCTACCTTGATGAGAGCAGAGAGATGATCTGGGGACGAGTCCAGTGATCCGGACTATGGCGAGAGCCGGTGTTAGCAGCCTGTAAGTCCACCACCACAGCGAGAGGTACTTACCATCGAAGTATGGGCTCCGGCTAACTCATCGCCCACTCCACGACTGATATCCCAGGTTGTTCGCCATGACAGCACCATATTGCCTTGTTCGTTACTTCACCAGGCAAGTATCTGGATGTTGTTAGTGTCCCAGTTGTGAGCCTGACTGACTGCCTTCATGCCAGCTAGCTATGATGTCTTCGCTACCAAGTGCCTGGTACCATGTGGTGCATGATATTGTGGAATAACTATTTTCTACTTTGAACTCTATCTACAGTGCCACGTTTCAGCGAGGGAGGTATCTGTGCTGTGATATCTGAGCTATGAGTCGGATGATCTGCGCGGGTTGCATAGACAGCTGGGACTGCTACTACCATTGAGTGAGAGATCACCCTCTCGCTAGACCCGCAGTACCAATGATACTTCTGGACGCTTCAGAGGAGTGTCCTAGTTCCTCAGCAACCCGAGAGACAGTATTTATCCCTACCCTAGGGTGATCCAGACTTCAGGGACGTCATCCACCGGAGGTCCCAAGTACCAGTGAGTCGATTCGCAAGCCATCCTGTCCAAGTGGAGAAACCTATACCTGGCTGGAGGCCTGATATACTTGGTGAGCGTGTCCGACTTACCCGATAGTGTGAGACTTGAGGCCCTGACGATGATGACACTTTCTCCGGGAGGCTGCTCGAACCTTGCCACGTCTTATCTCTCATAGATACTGCGAAGCCTATCCGGAATCATTATCATCATTCTCATTCATCTTGTATAATACACCATATTGTTAACATAGTTAGCTGCCAGAGTTGTGTCATGAGTTCAGGACAAGGTGAAAGGGGTAATGTCCCTTGGTTGAGAGTGAGGGAGATAGTGATCAAAGGGCTGAAGGGGTTTTGTGGACTGAGGTCACCTATGTCCCAGGGCTATAGACATCCCGTTGTTAAAGTGTGATAGCAGGTTCCCCTCACCCCAGGGAGCTGTTGTGACAATTGACCACTTTAGTTGAACATTTCAAAACACAGGACAGATGTAAATGGGAAAGTAAATATGACCACTTTAGTTGACCATTTCAAGAACACAGGATAGATGTAAATGGGAAAGTAAATATGACCAATTCAGTTGAAGATTTCAAGAATACAGGATAGATGTAAATGGGAAAGTAAATATGACCAATTCAGCTGAACAATTCAAGGAACACAGGATAGATGTAAATGGGAAAATAAATATGACAAAAGTAAATATGACCAATGACCAATTATCATATTACTGTATTGGTCAACAAAAATAAGGACCTAACATTATTTAGTTGAACATTTCAAGAACACAGGATCGATGTAAATGGGAAAAGTAAAGATGATCAATTTTGTTGAACATTTCAAGAACGCAGGACAGATGTAAATATGACCTGCGTAATAATTACCATATTACTGTGTAGGGCAACAAAAATAAGGACCTAACATTATTTAAGTTGAACATTTCAAGAACATGAGATTGATATTTGTAGAGGCACATGACTACCTGTGACACCAACATGGCACATGATTATGAAATGGACTGACTTTATGCATAAACCCATGTAGTTTATGAAATTTTCTTTTTTTTAAATGTGCGTATGTGCTAAATAAGAACAACAAATTAGCACAAGACTGCTTATATAATATACAGCCAACAAACAAAGGCATTATAAATAATAAAATAGGGTCACACTGACTGAAACCAGCATCTGTGGCATATGAGATATGAGACATGCAGTTTCATAATTCCCCAAAACAGAGTCAAGGGTTCAAAATCAGCCATCAGCAATTTGAAAGTAGACCACTGACTGACATGGTATGAGACCTCTAGCCATTCAGAAATCAATGGCAAACTACTGAACTAACATTGCCCACTAAATCACAAATAGCCAATAGATGCTGGGTTTTAATTACAATGTCCTGTAAACGACATGCAACTAACTCTTGGCTAAAGAGTGGTAAAATAAACTATAACCAACCTAAAGAATCTTCCTTCTTGAGTTTCTTCTCTGGTGTTGAGGCTAACAAATCATCCTCTGAGATAATGACCTCCATGGTATCCGTGTCTGCAGTCACTGCTAACTTGTCGTCTACTTGCTGGTACATAGCTAGAACTTGCCTCTCTGGGCTTAGCGCTGCAACTGGGAAAAAACCTGTGAAAATTATATATTATATATATTGCATATCCTTTACAGGACATTGTTGTCAACATCAGCATCTCTCAGCTGATTGTTGATTTCTTGGCAAGATTACGCTCAGTAGTTTGCCATTGCTTTCTGAGCGGCTGGCTCACATACCCCGTAAGTTACCGGCGTGATTAGAACCACTGCTGATTCTCACCGTCGTCACATTACTTACAAGAGTATACGAGATTACGGAGAAAAGTCGCTAACCTCTCGGCCAGGAAGCCGTATATATAGGGTGTTTGTAAAGTCTCAATACATGTTGTGTGCTTTGTATGTAGAACAGCTGTTTGTTGGAAAGTATGTTTTCCATGTGCAAGATGGACAGCAGAGTCTCCAACAAAGAGCTGTTCTACATACAAAGTGTAGTGAGATTTTACAAACACCCTGTGTGTGCGCACGCACACACAAATATATATGTACGAATGTGTATGTATATAAATGTTATGCGTTACTGGAAAAGATACTATGGAGTTAAGTGTACTGTGGAAGCGGAAAAGAGGAAGACCACATTATAGATGAATTCAAGAGACTGAAAGAAGAGTTGTGAGATAGATCTTAAATACCTCCTGGACATGCAGCCTGCTCCATGATGCAATCAACTTAGCAGTATCCCCTAAAGTGATGAAACAAGACAGATCTTAAATACCTCCTGGACATGCAGCCTTCTCCATGATGCGATTAACTTAGCAGTATCCCCCAAAGTGATGAAACACTTGAGACTACAGGCAGTTACAACACACATACAAACTAACTCAGTTCAGCAACAGACACATGCTCGCTTGAACTGTACTCACTGAATGCTAGATACGATTAACATCAGTCACCTTGTAAATGTCATTGCTTTGTTATGATTTTAGCTTTAATGATAAACAACACAGATCTCAATAGTTGCTAAACCTTCAGTGTTTGCCTATGTGGACAATCCAAGGTCTATCAAAATATTTCTGGGTGACATGTAGTCTACCCATGTACATATGTTGCACTATAACGTCTATCAAAATATATGTGGGTGACATGTCATCTACTTAAGCATGTATGTTGTACTATACGATCTATTTAAATATATCTAGGTGACATGTGTCTACTCATGGACATATGTTGCACTATAAAGTCTATCCAAATATTTCTGGCAGACATATGATCTACTCCTCCACATATGTTCCACTATAACCTGTCTCTTATAGCTAATTACTTAGGTGTTTTTGGTTGCAATTCTGACATATTGCCTATTATTTGAGAATTTTGCTTACTCATTCGCTTTACACAATGGTGAAATTCATATCTTGCTTTTCATATCTGATATGAAGAGGTTTAGTTCTGTTACACTTTCCTTCCATAGAAGTTGCACAGAGCAGTGGATAATGTGCTGGCTTTTCAGCCTGGTGGTGCTTGGTTCAAATCTTCCTCAAGGCTGGATCCTCTTTTATGTCACATGGCTCTGGGGTCCACCTAGTCTTGTGTAGTGGAGGATGCAAGAGCATTTTTTTTTTCAGGGGTTAAGTGAGTGGCATGATACTGATATCATTCACCGAGCGCTGTGAGGGTCAAGATGGACCTAGCACCCCTACTCCTCCAACCGACAAATATGCCATGATTGCATGAAAACAAGGATACTATACCCCTTTAGTTCTTCCCTTATCCATGTTGGTTTATTTATTGTTACTAAACATGCTATGCCGGTTTCTCTGGCCGAGGGGTTACAACCACTTTCTCCGTAATCCCGTTTATCACGCAGAGTCTCGTAAGGGCGAGAACTAGAATCGGTTCTACCCCCGCTGGTGACTTGCGGGATAACTGAGCCGGCCGCTCAGAAAGCAATGGCAAACTACTGAGCGTAATCTTGCCAAGAAATCAACAGACAGCTGAAAGATGCTGCTGTTGACAGCGATGTCCTGTAAAGGATATGCAAATTTTTAAAAAAATATGTTATTGTGCATTTACAATTTTAACAGTAATTTATACTATTTTTTGTCTATTCCTGTATTAAGGTATATTTGTATTGTTATATATTGCTAAGTAGCTGTAGTTACATGGTGGTTAGTGTGCTTGTCTGCCAAGAGATTGGTCCCTATTCAATTCCC
>JACEFZ010005482.1:0-12500 GCA_014155875.1 Cepaea nemoralis
TCGGCAACTTGTCAAGAATTGAAGCTCCGACAGGCGGACAATTACAGAATTGCTTTGCTGATCCGGCAGCTTCAGCAGCTTGTCTTGTTCCAGGCATATTGGTGTTACCCGTTTGCTGATGTAAACTAGGCAGGCCGAGAGAGGGATCATAAACTACACTGCCATATCCATAGAACATCCATAAACATTACATACGGGATGTATACTCACCAGCCAAGCAAAATCAAAAGGCAGCTGTATTACAGTTTCCGGACTGTTCAATGGATATTTGAACTCATTTTCTCCAAGAACCTCAGTGGTGTAGTTGCCAAAGGTACAATATCCTTCCGTGGACACGCGATCCATGAACTCCTTAAGACACACCCGGATGTAGGTCTCACAAGGGTCTGTACACCCGTCGAAGGTGACGTCCCCGCCATCACAGCAGGAGCCAGTCGCCGTTTCGCCTCGAACATTTCGAACACTCTCTATCTGGAATAAAAGTTAATGGATTTAATCTAATGACGCTTCTTCAAGAGCTTCAAGTACTTATTAAATATGATATCATCAAATAGAAAATCAGAAGACGAGACCGAAAATATTTGCAAGAAGACAAACCAATTCATTGTACAAATGGCACCAATACTAAAGAACAAACATACATCAATAGATACTTTTAAAAAATCCCCTCTACCACACAATCTTCCTACCTACTCTATGCTACAATTTCCAAACTTGGACAATGCCAGAAAAAGAGGAAAGAAAAATTACAACAACGGAAAAGATATTCCTAAGACGAATACTAAATGTATCCAGAAAAAAGAAAATCAGAAATGAAGAAATCAGGACTAAAGTGACTATAATAGCAGCTCTAGAATTAATACGAAAATGGCAAGTTAAATGACTCGGCCACATAACTAGGCTACCAACTAACAGTATCCCACAACAAGCAATGATGTACAGACCAAATGTAACCAATAGAAACATGTAAACAATGGACAGAAAGAATAACAGACTCCATGAGGATCTCGATATATGAAGCCCATAAACGGGCACTCTCCCGCTTTATATGCTTCACCTCGACACCGCATGGTACAATTCGCCTTCTCGCACGATCATCAGACTTGTGGATGGATCAGCTCTGTGTTCTTGTCTCGACTATGGGATGTGGTCCAGCCATCCATAAATCTACATCTCTGCCTCCTTTTTGTTCTTTTCCCCTTCAATCTTGCCGGTTGTCACCAAGTACTCGAATTTATTTCTTCTTATAGCATACTCAAATAAATGTTTCATGTTCTTAGCAGGAAGTTGCGATCAACCCCAACTCCATGTAGATTTACTAGGCAATTTATGTTCAGTAGTTTACAATTGCTTCCTGAAAGAGAAGTCAAGGCCGAATGACAAGTGTAAGGAATTATCTTCAATCCCCGCAGTCAGCGCACGGGAAATTTAAGCGCTATCTCAATATGACACGGCGCCACGCTGCCCTTTCATTGGCAAACTACCGAATGTAAAATTGCCTAGTAAATCTCACACGGCAAATAAATGTTGGGGCTGATGGCAACATCCATTTTATAAGACACACATCTAACGTTTTACTGACTCACCTGCAGTTGGAATAATCCCGACCCTGTTGCATACCTCACCACCATCATCATCACTGGCATTGCACGAAGCAGGAAACTCAACAAGCTGGAGAATATTCTCGGGCGACACATAATTGTCCCAGAGCACCACCGCGAACAGGATGTGGAACTGGCTGAGTTCTCACACCTAACACGCTGCCTTTGTTGTATAAATCCCAGCTGTGTGAATGCAACAATCTCAGTTCAAGAGTTCCCGCGCATGAACGCATCAAACTGCACATCACATGGTTCGGGAGAGTGGCGCGATCCAACATTCCTTCAGATAGCCAGCGTGAAGCTTGGGTACTGTCTCCACAACCCAGAACTGGCTTTAGGCTTGTCTAGTTCCGCTACAATCAGCCCCCATCTCTTCCCAAGGAAGCGTGATGCCTTCAATGAAAGATCAACTGAATTAACATGATGGTAGTAAGGCAGTTTGAACAATTAGTTAACACAAACTAAACACTGTGAAATATAAACTGAATTAACACGATAATAGTAAGGTAGTTTGAACAATTAGTTAACACAAACTAACCACAGGAAATATAAAATTAATTAACACGATGGTAGTAAGGTAATTAGAGCTGTTAGTTAACACAAACTAACATCAATGGAATATAAACTGAATTAACACGATTGCAGTAATGTAGTTTGAACCAGCAGTTAACACAAACTAACCTCAGTGAAATATAAACTGAATTTAGACGATTGTGATATGGTATTTTGAAACATTTAACACGAACTAGCGTCAATGAAAGATGAACTGAATTAACACGATTATGGGAAAGCAGTTTGAAGCTTTAGTTAACACAACATAACTTCAATTAAAGATGAACTGAGTTAACACGACTGTATCAAGGCATTTCGACCGATTAGTTAACACAAACTTCAGTGAAGGATGAACTGAATTAACACGACTGTATCAAGGCATTTCGACCGATTAGTTAACACAAACTTCAATGAAGGATGAACTGAATTAACACGATTGCGACCGACTAGTTTAAACCATTAGCTGACACAGGCTAAAGCCAACAGTCCAACGATGATCCAAAACACCAGCTAAAGAAATGTGTGAATATATACTACTCGTACATTATTGAGTTGTCATGTTTTATGTTAATTAACTAATACGATATCCTCAATAATCTTTAATGAATGAACACTTGGTTATTTTATATTTAGTGTTGATATTTCATAAGTAAAACCCCACTTTATATTTAGTGTTGATATTTCATAAGTAAAATCCCACTTTATATTTAGTGTTCATATTTCATAAGTAAAACCCACTTTATATTTAGTGTTCATATTTCATAAGTAAAACCCCACTTTACACGCGTTAAACCCACTGGACATACGGTGCTAGTCCCACATTAACAAGCACTGGGTGGGTGGTGTGGTCAGTGTCATGACCGCCGCATTTACTTCCCAGGATATTCCTGGTCCACCCGGAAGTCTAGGTCCATTAAACAAATGTCAATCCGCCTCGATGTGGATCGAACCCATGACCAGGCCGTAAGGGCATCGTCTAGCCACTACACTGCCTTTTACATTTCAGATGACTTAAATTCTACAGAACTTACTCACTCACTCACTCACTCACTCACTCACGCACTCACTCACTCACTCAGTCACTCACTCACTCACTCACTGAGGCTCGCTCGCTCACTCACTCACTCACTCACTCTACCCGCTCTCTCCCTCACTCACTCACTCACTCACTCACTCACTCACTCACTCACTGAGGCTCACTCACTCACTCTACCCGCTCTCTCCCTCCCTCCCTCACTCACTCACTCACTCACTCACTCACTCACTCACTCACTCACTCAATCAATCAATCAATCACTCTCTCACTCCCTCACTTAAACACCCACTCTCTCATTTAGGAAATCAAATTCACTCTCAGTTCATCCGTCCTCCTGCCCCTCCCCTCCTCTCTCTCTCTCTCTCTCTCTCTCTCTCGCTCTCTCTCTCTCTCTCTCTCTCTCTCTCTCACTCCATCCATCAGTACAACTATCCATCCATCCATTTCTGCCAATCCATGTGCAGACCTAGTCACGACTAATTGCATTGTGCAACTAAAGTTGTCTACAGAGTGAGGTAGCCAATCCCAGGCCAACCCTCCTTGTCGTCGATTGCGACATGCATGAGAGGTTACAGAGTTGCCGTTCTGTGCTTCCCTTACCGACTCCCGTAACACTGGCGGAAGTAAAGGATCCTTGGGGTTCCAACTGAAACACGTCTTCAATTAAACATAATCATCATGTGCCATACCGATAAGCCTTGGCGGTCATGTTTTGCCATCTCAAACGATCACCAGAGTCGTGGATCAGCTCCGTGTTTCTGTCTCGATTGTGCCATTTGACCAAGCCATCCAGCTGTTTACTTGTCTTCTTCCCTTTGTTCTTTTCCCCGCAACATTGCCAGGTGTCACCAAGTTCTCCAGTTTATTTCTGTTCATAACGTGCCCAAAAATTATTGATTGTCTACGCTTAACTTCTCTAATCAGTTTACGGCTTCGTGTGTGTGTGTGCGTGTGCGTGCGTGCGTGCGTGCGTGTGTGTGTGTGTATTTTGTGTGTGTTTTTGTATGTGAATGTGTGTTCATTGGATTTTATACCTGTCCATGGTAATCTTTTAATTGTCCCCAGAAACCACATTTCCACTGCCATTAGATGTTATTCAGCTTGCCTGCTCATTATCAACCTTTCACAACCAAATAAAAGAACACGTTCTATGTAGAACTTCAACACTCTTTTTCTCGTTGCAACTGACATGTAACCCCCCGCTAAATGAGTCTCAAAGATTCTGCTTCCTGCAGCCTGAGACAAGAGACCATACATCCTAACAGCTTCAACACTCTTTATCGCGTTGCAATTAAAAATGCCATGATTAGATTACAACCTCGCGACAAGACACTTGTTCTTTGCCAGAAATAATCACAGGATCCCTTGCAGGGCTTCAATCTTTAGTCCCCCACAGACGTTCGTGTGCCTGCTGCTGGTTGCAATAGCTGGGATGTCACATGCCTTAGCTCAAGGGTTCTTAATTCTTAAGGTACTGGAGTCCACTATTTGATGCCAATATTTCCAAGCATATGCAACATATGGTCGGCGTTTGAGGTCCTCATTTCAAAGCATTTGTGACAATAGACCGGCATTTAAGGCCCATATTTCAAAGCATTTTGACAATAGGCCTGTATGAGGTCCATATTTCCCAGCATTTGTGACAGTAGACCGGTATTTGAGGTTCATATTTCCAAGTATTTGTGACAATAGACCGGTATTTTTTCGTAGATATGTCTAAGCATTTTGTAACATGAGCCATGAATTTTATATTGATATATCCAAGCCTGTGTGACAAGACTTAGGTATTTGATATCGATATTTCCAATCATAAGTGACAAAAGACAGGTATTTGATGTCGATACTTCCAAGCACTTGTGACAATAATCCAATATCTGACTATGATATTTCTGGGGGAGGTGGACGGGGGAGAAATTACTCTGATAAACCATCGATTTGCACCAAATAACTAACTCGAGGCAGTTACATATTCCTTTATTAAGTGTACAATGTGGGAATACATCAACATGGCCTGCAGAAAATGGCGCGGTAGGGCGTGACCAGAGGTCTGACCAACACTCAGTACTCCGAGCAAAGGTCAAAAGGAACGAACGAATGAACGACAGTCTATTTTCAAAGGGTTAAGAATTGGGCACGCAGGCCCGTCTGACATTCTGCCCTTCTTCTCTATTTCCTCTCATACATTCTTTCATTTGTGACAGAGCTACACACAGGTTATGAACGTGATCGTATAGCACCACATAAGTCAGTCTTCGCGTTGTTAGAAAGGTATTTTATTGATGAATCATTCGATCTCAGCACATATGATGGAGACTCCCTTCTCGGTGTTGACATCTCTTCTCGCTGGCCCCCAAGTGACGTGTGTGTTTACCTAGATACCCCTCTTCATTCGTGCACACACGTTCACTATGGTTTTCCCCCTAGTCAAGGAATGCGCAGCATTCCTTAACTCTTTACTCCTAACCTAAATTCCCTCACTGTTACAATACCTCCCCTTCTTCAAAGAGAATTTTTCCTTGAAAAAATCTCAACCCCAACCTTTAATTAGTTAACTTTACATCTCTATTCTACAATAACAACAATTCCATATATTTCCTAAGTCAATTCTCCTATCTCCTCATAGCCAATTGCTAACTAGAGACAATAATATCGAAACTCCCTACAAAACTCGTCATAAAGTTCTCTAGAAAACTTTCTACAAAACTCTCCATAAAATTCCCCACAATACAAAAGTCTCCATAAGCGAACCGCTTTTAACTTTAAAATGTCCATCTAAATTATGATTGACAAAACTGAAGATATTCCCCTTATCCTTTATTTCCCCCTTTATTCACATTCCCGTTAAATTCGTTATAGGTATTGCTATCCTTGAAAAGGCTGGTACAAACCGCCGATAATACGCACACGTTCCTATAAAAGCACGTACTTCCTTAACGTTAGTGGGAGGAGGTAACTCTTTAATAACTTTTATCTTTTCCATGTCTGGTTTAATACCTTCCCTATTTATTATATAGCCTAAATATTTTGTTTCTGTCTTTAAAAACTGGCACTTACTAAGCTTTAATTTAACGTCATGCCTTCTTAATCTGTCAAATACTAGTCTAACATGTTTTAAATGATTCTCTACATCTCCTTTCGTAAAAATCAATACGTCATCAATATATGCTAGGGCAAAACTTTGCATACCGTCTAGTACTTCATTTATTAAGAACATATAGTGAGACGGTGCATTTTGAGACCGAATGGCATACGTAAAAATTCGTACGAACCCATATGAGTACAAAAGGCACTTTTATTTTGAGCATCCTTCGACAATCGGTATACACCAAAATCCTGACCTAGCGTCTAGTGTTGTGAAATATGTAGAACCATTAAGTAGCCCCAAAATATCATCAATTACTGGCAGTGGGTACGCTACATTCTTAGTAATTTTATTTAACGCCCTGTAGTCACAACAGAACCTGTTCGAACCATCAGACTTGGCCACAATTACCACCGGAGATGACCATTCTGATTTTGATCTTGTTATTATACCTGCTTTCAACATATCTTCTATTGCCTTTTCTACTACTTCTCTATTTCTTAACGGAGTTCTGTATGGTTTTAAACTAATTGGTGGATGATCTCCCGTGTCTATTCCATCGTAACTGTTTGTGTCTTACCCAATTCTAAATCATTTATCGCAAACACATCTTGATTTGCTTTATAAGTTGTTCTAACACTTCCTTGTTTTCTGGCGAAGTTTTTAATTGTGCTAACAATTCTTTTTCTCTTGTTACTTTGTCTAGTGAATGTATTTGTGCTGTATTTCTTCTAAATGGATGGATCAATTCATCCATTCTACGTTCCCTTTCCTTCTGTATCCGCGTCTATTATTACTTCTTTCATTAGAGGTTTCTGAATAACTTATTCCTACCATATTTACTCTATCTGTTGCCACATATGTCACTAACGCTGTCATGTTCTAGCTTAGCTATTACACATCCTCTGTATAATTTAAATTTCTCTACCTGTGTTATTAATAACCATTACTGAAATGTTAAACTTTTATCTAATTCTATTATTCCATCCGGAACTTCTAAACCTGGCTCATCAATTATTTCATTTTGCAATTCTGTGATTCTGACTATGTTTCCTGCTACATAATACGGATTTCTCTTCAGTCTTGCTTGTATCAAATTAACTGACTGTGGTTTTAAATTCATGGTTGTTTTGACTCTAACTAGTGTCGACACATGCATATCTTCCTCTAGATCTACGTAAACATCTTGGAATTTTAATTTATGCAAATCAAATAAAAGTCTCACCCCATTTTTCAATAAAAAATCTCGTCCCAATATCATATTTCTATTTAAATCTTTAACCACATGGAACATATGCCTAACATTTATCCCTCCTAATTTCAAATTTATCATCGTTTGGTCCTAACACTTCTAATTTTTGTCCCGTTACCGAATGAAGATTCTCCTGAATTCTAAATATTTTACAATTTTTTAACATTCGATATAAAAATGCTTCTTTAATCACGCTAACTTGTGCTCCCGAATCAACTAATGTTCTAACTTTATATTTTCCTATCTGTACTATACATGAGCTAGGATCTACCATATTTAATGACAATTGCTTTACCTCGGCTTGTTTTTTATTTCTAAATGTTCTATTATACTCATCCTTTGTGTTTTTAATATATTGATGCCCTTTTTGGATCTTACTATCTTCCCTCCTACTGCCGATCCTATTCAGTAAGCGGGATGCCAATTTCCCTGATTTCCTGACCTTCTAAAATTTCTCTGTATTTCTCCAGAATTCCAATTTGCTGGTCTGCCATTTGCCATTCTATTCTGTATACTCGTCTGAACACCTCTACTATTTTGCGTAATCGATGGGCCACTTCTGTTACCACAAAAGCGAAAAATGTGCCCACGTTGGTGACATCCCCAACAAACCACATTCGAGTTATTTGTGTTACCTTCCATGTTTCTTACAGTATTTCTCACTTGTCCTCTTCTATCTTGATTATATACATTCTCGTTTCTTTGCACCATCTGTATTTCTCCTCGTCTTCCTCTCCATCCATGTCTATACTGTCCTATTTCCCATAGGTTCTTCAATTCTATCTTCTGAACTACTACCTAACTCTCGTCCTACCCTTAGCCTAAACCTCCTCCTCAAGCTTTCCTCTTGTATAGCGATATCTACCGCTTGTGACAATCTTGCAGGATTCTCTCTTAATAATTTAAATTTCAATCCATCTGATCTAATCCCATCAACAAAAATCCCCACCAACATCCGTTCCACTTCTTCTGCTCGTACATTCTGTCCTAAGAATGACTCTTCAGCTAAGTTGATTACCTGTCCACTGTATAGGCTGAACACTTTCTGTGCTGTTTTGTCTAGTCTGTCGCAATACTGAGAATGCGTGTTTGTGGATCAGTAATTTCAGCATATTTTCTTGCGAGATCATCTTTAAATTCTTCCCAGGTTTCACCTCCTGCTGCTTCTAACTTTCTTCTAATATGGTCAGAAGCTGGACTATGTACTTGTTCTGTATGCCAAGTTCTTTTTCTCTCCATCTGTAGCATTTACTAAATATGCATGTTTTTCAATGGAAATAATCCATTTCTTAAACTGATTTGCTTGACCACTAAATCTTTCAACATCAGTGCTTATATTCTGTTGTCTTTAACACCGAATCCAACTCTTGATATTGCCCCGCCAACTCCAGTGAGTACCTGTGAAAAATCTTGGGATTCCATCCTAAAATTATAATTATCAAGCAATATACAAATATTTCAACAATATTGATTTCAAACCCAGCAACAATACATAATCTGTTAATTACTCTAATATTATGCTAATATCTTAACTAAATCCTCCAATCGAAGATCCTGACGAAGAAATATTCCTGTTTCAACCCTGAATTCTGACACAAGAATTTAAATGACCTCCTGATTCAGAATTACCTACACCACATAAAAAAGGACTCTAATCCAGCTCGTTAAAATGATCAGAAACAACGAAGAGCCTCTGGATTTCTTTCCTTACTAATTTAATCGAAGTCGAATTCAGATCTTTCTAATTATTTCCTGACGTTGATCACGCTCGATATCAGGCTCGCAACAAGACTTTGATTACCTGCTCGATTACTGTAGATTCCCTTCAAATAAGGTCACCTTCACGCAAGCGACAATTGCTCACGACTTCAGCAAAAAAAAACTCACTTTCAGCAGCAATCTGTGATTTTCATATATATCAAACGTAATCCAGTCAACAACAATTGGACTTAAAGCTGACGCTATCCAGTCTCTTATTTTCATGTGGAACTCTCGCCATGGTCAGTTTAAAATTACTTTATTCCAACCCCGAGTTGAGACAAGTTTCATTTATGCCTTCCTTTACTTGAAGTGACTGTATAAAGTATTGCAGACCTTGATTTCATAATTATGGAATTTGTACCATAACCTTGAGTTCACCTTCAACAATCCCACGGGTTAAAACTCATAATTTGTACTGATTTTTGATGCAGAACGGCATTACTTGATCTCAATATAGCATTTTGCGTTGGTCAGTTCTCCAAATAATTTCATAATTATGCAATAACATCAGTCTTTCAAAAAATTAAGTATCAATCAAACCTTTTCTTTAGCGCTGACCTTGAAAATGGATCTCCTTCTTAATCAGGAATCTAGTGAAAACCCAGAACAGCTACCACAGTCGGCTTTCATCTGTTTTGTTTCACCATAATTACTTCTCCAGACACGCCAGACATAACCATCTTCTATGGCTGTACTCTCTCTCCGCGACCTCCCATGTTTGATAATTTCACGGCACCAAATCAACCTGTGTGACAGAGCTACACACAGGTTATGAACGTGATCGTATAGCACCACATAAGTCAGTCTTCGCGTTGTTAGAAAGGTATTTTATTGATGAATCATTCGATCTCAGCACATATGATGGAGACTCCCTTCTCGGTGTTGACATCTCTTCTCGCTGGCCCCCAAGTGACGTGTGTGTTTACCTAGATACCCCTCTTCCTTCGTGCACACACGTTCACTATGGTTTTCCCCCTAGTCAAGGAATGCACAGCATTCCTTAACTCTTTACTCCTAACCTAAATTCCCTCACTGTTACACATTCAACATCACTTATGAAGCAAATTTTGACAACAATAGAACAATAGCATTAAAACGCATGAAACATTACGTAGAAGGACACATAATGAGACAGCAACTGGCACCATTAATGTTGGGATTCTTCCCTGGTTGTTGAAGATGAGGACGGAGCGCGTGTGGGAATGTCCGGAGTGTTGTGATGTCGGTTCTTACTCAACTCAACTAAATTACATATTCCTCTCTGATCTTGAAATTGTGATAACATCTACATACTTCTTGGAGGAAAAGCGATAACATCAGGTCCCGTATTTACGCTGCGAACATGTAGCTGTAGGGAACTGTGATGAACACGAAACTTAATACAGCTTGTAATAGAAACAATTATGTAGAAATCTGGATGTGAAGGGTGAGGGGCGACGTTGTGAAGCAAAGGCGCATTGGCTAAATGGAGATAGGCCCATATTTAGTTGGTTAGTCGCGGTTCCAACTTCATGACAAAAGGTGGCCCTATTATGCTCCGTTCCTGTTCCAGTGAATATCAGATAAAATGCTCCTCACTGTCCCATGTGAAGAGTAGAACAGATAAGAGTTTCGACAAACCAGCAGCCCGCACAGGTATACTATACATAATGCCGCTGCCAGAATGCCATTACAAAAGTCCGCCACGAAAAATACAGTTGATCGTCGATGGAAACGGCAGCAAAAAGAAAATCAGCTGCCACACAATACCCATATTTGTATATAGGAAGCCACAATCAGTGTGTGAAGTGGTCAGTCTCATCCCGGTGGCGTTTATTTCCTATTCCAGGCTGGATTGACCTGGGAGCCAGGGTCATTTTTAAAATCCGAATCCGCTCTGATGAGGATTGATTCATACCTACTGGGTCGGCAGGCGAAGATCTTGTCAGTACGCTACCGCGAGTAAGACCTGTAGCAAGAACCTGAATGCAGGGAGGGTTATGTCTATATCTACGTCTCTCTCTCTCTCTCTCTCTCTCTCTCTCTCTCTCTCTCTCTGCGTCGCTATCTCTACTACGTCTCTCTCTCTCTCTCTCTGCGTCGCTATCTCTACTACGTCTCTCTCTCTCTCTCTCTCAATGTCTCTTTCTATCTCTGCGTCTCTTTCTCTTCTCTATCTCCGCATCTCTCTCTCTCTCTGTGTCTTTCTCTATGTCATGACGTCTCTATCTAGTATCTCTCTAACACCACGTCTCTATCTACGTCTCTCTCTACATCTATATCTATAACTACGTCTTTCTACGTCTCTCTCTCTCTCTGGGTTTCTCTCTACGTCTCTTTCTACGTTTCTCTCTATATCACTCTCTATCTCTACGTCTCTCTATCTCCCTCTCTGTCTCTACGTCTCTCTCTCTCTCTCTCTCTGGATTTCTCTCTACGTCTCTTTCTACGTGTCTCTCTATATCACTCTCTATCTCTACGTCCTCTCTATCTCTACATCTCTCTCTATCTCTACGTCTCTCTATCTCTTTATCTCTCTCTATACATCTCATTCTATCTCTACAGCTCTCTCTCTCTCTCTGTCTCTACGTCTCTCTCTCTCTCTCTCTCTCTGGGTTTCTCTCTACGTCTCTTTCTACGTGTCTCTCTATATCACTCTCTATCTCTACGTCTCTCTATCTCCCTCTCTGTCTCTACGTCTCTCTCTCTCTCTCTCTCTGGATTTCTCTCTACGTCTCTTTCTACGTGTCTCTCTATATCACTCTCTATCTCTACGTCTCTCTATCTCTACATCTCTCTCTATCTCTACGTCTCTCTATCTCTTTATCTCTCTCTATACATCTCATTCTATCTCTACAGCTCTCTCTCTCTCTCTGTCTCTACGTCTCTCTATCTCCCTCTCTGTCTCTACGTCTCTCTCTCTCTGTCTCTTCGTCTCTCTCTTTCTGTACATCTCATTCTATCCCTACAGCTCTCTCTCTCTCTTTCTCTCTCTCTCTGTCTCTACGTCTCTCTATCTCTCTCTGTCTCTCTCTCTGTCTCTCTCTCTCTACATCTCATTCTATCTCTACAGCTCTCTCTCTCTCTCTCTCTCTCTCTCTCTCTCTCTCTCTCTCTCTCTCTCTCTCTCTATCTCTACGTCTCTCTCTCTCTACATCTATATATATCTCTGCATTTATCTTTCTACACCTCTCTCTATCACTACGTCTCTTCTACGTCTCTCTATCTCTACATTTA
>JACEFZ010005483.1:0-67070 GCA_014155875.1 Cepaea nemoralis
TGAATACTTTCTGTAGATTAGCCTATTTCTCTGTCATGTTGTCTCATTTAATGATGCCTCTTCACATACCCTAACTCCTCGCCTAATTCTTGTAGTCGCTTCTAATTTTCAGTTACACATTGCCTATCGCTTTCATGTGATCACGCTATAATCTTTGTTCAACTCTCTCGGTCTCCAACTCAATTTTTCTTCGTGTGGTAGGTTCTTCCCATCCGTTTGTAAACCCCGTGACTCGGAATAAACTTTCTGCATAAGCACACTGAAACAGTAGAATAAAAATCACATAATGTTGGTAGTATATTCGTCACTATCATCATAATGATCGTTTGACCATAGCATTCTATTGTGCATTGTTTTCAACAATTCCCTTCATCTCTGCATAATCTGAACTCCCATGTTCTTGCATGTCTATATTTTGTAGTTGTGTCTTGAACGTCCTCGATTTCTCTCCCATTTGATTTTATCGTTTACCGTTTTTTGTGTTTGCTCGCTTTAGAACTTAAGTGTAGTCTAGTGCACTAGAAGTAGTAGAACGTGTATGGTCTGATTTTTGCGTGTGGATTAGATTTCCATTTTACCAGTGTCCATGGCCATCAGGTGAACCCACTCCAACTTCTGATGTACTTGAAATGTACGTACGTACGAGTATGTATGAGTAAATGTTTGTTAGTGATTGCAATTGAGTATATGTGAATCTGACGGGGTGTGCATATGCGTATTATTGAGGGGGTGCATAAATGTGAGAGTTTGTGTAAATGATGTATGTATGTATGTGTTTATGCATCTTTATTTATCTTACTAAATATATATGCCACGGAATTGGATGCCGTAGCTTTGCCACAATGCGACTGCCTTTTTAATAATGATTTGTTGAGTGCAACTTTTAAGTTCATTGCCATTATGCGGCATCTATGGTAATAGCTCTATCTAGGGCACCCTCCTTCATAAGGGTAATGACTGTAGGTAATTTCTTATGCAGTCGGCACCATGGTCATCTCTCAGCCTATGACTTGCTGATGGTTATTTTACAATACTTTCCACATTACACCAACTCGGACACTGGTTAACTCGAACACACAGTAGTTAACTCGGACACTGTTTATGAGTTTCTACATATAATATTCTGCACAGACGGATATACAACCACTTATTCTACACTCAGTTCACAATACAAATACATCACTATTTAAGAGCACCCACTTTCCACGTTCTGGTGTTCCCTTGCTGAACACCATTATAACCTCTACACTCCGACCTGGACTATGGTTTAACTCTGCCATGACGTCATAAGGGTCATGGCAATATATTTGTTATCAAATGCATACACTCCTTGAGTAAATACTTTCTAGCAAGGTTACTGAGGTGAAACACAAACAAGCGAGTAAATTTCTTAAATACGCCTGTGGTGGCACTCGTGAAAAATAAGCTGATGTTCTTCATCATTAAACTGATGAACTTGAAGAGCCACTTAAACAGTAAAGTTAAACTAAACACATAAGAACCGGCGCTACCCGGGAAGGTTAACCCGGTCAACAAATGCCCGCAGAAGTCGGATGTGTCGGCCTAACGGCGCAAGAACGCAGCTCTGCTGTAAACAGACACAACGCAATCACGTCCGGAAAAAACTCCGGATGAACGCAGAAGAAGAAGAAGAAGAAGAAGAAGAAGAAGAAGAAGAAGAAGAAGAAGAAGAAGAAGAAGAAGAAGAACCGGCGCTGGGGTTTAGGGAATAGTGAGACGCCCCTTCCTTACTATCCTGTCACACGGAGGTCGGTTGTTCCAAATCAGCCATCGGTGATTTGGAAGCAGATCGGTCTACATTTTTTTCGATAGTATGAGACGTCGGTCGTTCTGATAGCAATGGCAAACTACTCAACTAATTTGCGTAGTAAAATCACAAACTGCCAATACATGCTGGGGTTGATTGCAAGGTGCTGCAAAGTACATGAAGGTAACTTTAACACATATCAGACCTACCTCCGGACAAGAGATTGGGGCCGGGCGATTTAGAGATCAGGACGTTGATCTCTGGCTTGCAGAGACGAGTTGAACTATATTTGTATCAAATAAGCACGAGGATTATATATCTTTCTATCCCCAGTCCTAGGGTATTGGATCGATCATGTAGTCTTCTCTGACAAGGGCGAAAATCTTGTAGGGCACACATGTCAATGTACTTGTATATCCAAGAGAGCAGGCCGAAAGTGCCATTGTTAAGTTGGTTGCCTATCCTTTACAGGACGTTTGTAGTCAACACCAACATTTATGTGCTGTTGTTGATGTCTTGGCAAGTTTATGTTCAGTAGTTTGCCATTACTTTCTGAACGACCGGCATCCATACAATTTACATTTTTTTTTTAAAATACAGCGCAGCGCGTTATGCTACCAAATCGCGCGCAGCTATGTATCGAACTCGGGTATACGGGGTCACGAACCGCGTCGGTAAATCCTTCGCCTCGGAGACCGGCAAAAATATCACTGCTCAGGCTAAATTCCAAAATGGCCAATCTAACCAACAAGCCGGTGACTGGCTAATTGGTAAGGAACGCAATTCGTAATCCCGCATATCCCGCGTTAGAAACACAGCTGCGAGCGATTTGGAAGCAGACCACCTTGTGCTGGTTTTAATACAATGGTATGAGTGCCGGTCATTCAGAAAGGAATGGCAAAGTACTGAACGTAAACTTGCCAAGAAATCACATACAGCCTTAAATGTTGGGATTGACTGCAATTTCCTGTAAAGGATATGCAACAACCCATACAGTGAATATGTTTAGCTTGTGTGATTCTGGTAAATAAACACGCTTCTGTCCTGTTGATTCTATAGAGCTTGTGCAGTGTGCAGAGATTATCCTTGTGTGATCTATGGGGGGGGGGGGGGGGGGGGGGGGGGGGGGGGGGAGACTTGAACTCTTACGAATACATCCGTGCGCAATGAAAGTGATCCTTTGCCATATTTGTAGACTAGTCAGCAGGACACTTGACGAATGAGGAGAAGGTGGAAGCGAGGTGAGATTGGAATAGATAAGGTAGAATGGAGGAGACGGGGAGGGAAAAATCAGGGAGAAGGGGGAAAAGAAAAAAGACAGACAGACAGACAGACAGACAGACAGACAGACAGACAGACAGACAGACAGACAGACAGACAGACAGACAGACAGAAAGAAAGAAAGAATGAAAGAAAGAAAGAAAGAAAGAAAGAAAGAAAGAAAGAAAGAAAGAGGGTGGGGAAAATAATAATGGGAATGGGAGACAGGGAAGTAATGAGTGAATGTGGGAGAGAAAATGCTAAGAGGGAGAACGATAAAGTAGCCAAGCAAACCGAAGAAAAATCAGGGAAAGACAGAATGAGAAGAAAATTAAGAAGAAAGGCCGCACAGTGTATTGAATTTATCCTCGCTTTTCCTCGTCTTGCTGCAGCTAATGAACCATCAAATCTGAAAATCTGAACCGCCGTTGACTAGAGTATTTGACGTACTAAGCAAAGTGTACTAACAAGCACATAGGTAGTTCTCTGCGACGGTTAAAGCCACTAGATACCGCAAACTTTGTCAGACAATATGCTAAGCGCTACAATCTTCTTACATCGTCCAAGTAAAACGTGTTACCTGATGTCCAACGTCATTCGTGCTTCAACAACACGTTTATGCAAAGTTCGGACACCGTCTGGGAATCCAGAGATTGGAATGGAAATTAAATAAAATTCTCATTTCCTGTTCACGGAGATGCTTTTTTGAGTCTTTACGCGGGAAGCTCTGGTGTACTAACGGCGACTTTAATAGGTTGCAGTGAGCGGCCAGATTACCCAAAGAGAATATTATTTTGGAAAGTTTTGTTAGTTAGAAATGTGTTGCATGTCTACAATACGTATTATTTTTATTTGTGTACGTTGGTAAATCGTCATACTACATTGGTAAATAATGTGTTGAATTGTTTCGCTTGCTCTGTATCGACACGTTATGAATCAAAACGAAATATTCCATTGCGAATCATCGCAGCATTGTGAAATATCATAACATTGCGAATCATCATAACATTGTGAATCATCATAACATTGTGAATCATCATAACATTGCGAATCCTCATAACATTGCAAATCATCATAGCATTGCGAATCATTATAGCATTGTGAATCATCATGGCACTGCAAATCATCATAGCAGTGCGAATCATCGTAGCATTGCGAATCAAAGCATTAAAAATCATACGAGAATTATTGTGAATCAATACATTGCAAATCATCATAGCATTGCGAATTAACATATTGTGAATTATGGCATTGTGAATCAAAGTACTTAACAAGCATAGAGGATGTTGTTCGTGGTGGTTGGATTTTGCATCTATTTTCTACAGAATGGTGACCCTGTCCCCACCCTATCATCGCCCCTTACTTGGCACGTTAGTATGTATGTATGCTATTTGCTTTCCATAAGGGTCTCGGTATCACATGAACAGATACCTCCTTAGTTGCATCTCACGACATGCACGCTAGTCTATGCAGTCGTAGTAAAGTATCGTACTATGCAAACATATTCAAGCAGAATATATGTGTGTGTGTGTGTGTGTGTGTGGGTGTGTGTGTGTGTGTGTGTGTGTGTGTGTGTGTGTGTGTGTGTGTGTGTGTGTGTGTGTGTGTGTGTGTGTGTGTGTGTGTGTGTGTGTGTGTGGAAACGTTATTGCTGTCAGAAGAAAAGGTCTAGTCGTAGAACAATAAAAGCCATGTTATTAATCTTCCAATACAAACACAAACTTAAATCCACAACGTCTAATGAGCTGAGTGTAAATGTTGAATAGATTTTTAAAAAAATAATAATGTAAAATTTTACAAAGTAATAGTTTTTTTTTTTTTTTCATAATGTTGCATATCCCTTACAGGACGTTGCTGTCAACACCAGCATTTTTCAGCTGCTGTTGATGTACTAAGCAAGTTTTACGTTCAGTAGTTTGCCATTGCCTTCTGAACGACTGGTTCACATACCCCCGTAAGTTACCAGCGTGGCACGACCCGCTGTCGAATCTCGCAGCTGTTGTTTTCCGCACGTGGATATACGGGATTACGAACAATGTTGTTAACACCTTGTCCAGGGAGACGGCAAAGTAAGAGTGCGTATTATTAAATAACATACGTATAACGTACATACAAATATGTGCAAATTAATGTTAAAAACACGGCTTACTGAAATAAAGATAACTATAGATGGCATGGAAACAAACATTTGACCCTGTTCTATTCCTTTACCACGTACTCATAGCTGTATGATTACGTTATATTTATTTATGCATTCACATTCCCATTTCACTTTTGAACGTGGCATGTCGGTTACCGTGTAATGTTTATTTAAATAAATTCTCGTTTTGAACTTCATTTTGTTTACATAGATATATGTTTCTTTGTTTGTTTGTTTTTTCCTTTTCCGCTTGCTTTGAACTCATGCGTAATCCATACATGTCCTACAAATATTAATAGTCAGTACTGAGAAGTGCACTTGACTGATTTTTGCGGATTGATTTGTCTTTTATTATTACGTGTCCCTCGCCACTAGGCGACGTCTGAGATACTTGTAATTTACGTCCCCAAGCCAAGGACGAGAAGTTAACATTTTAATTTATAACATATTAAACTTTCAAAACAATGTATTCCCTCAGTTATTTTCAACACAGAAGTCATAAACATAGATTGCACGATGTATTGCCTGGCATATTTCTCGTCATCGAGGTGCCTACTGTAGAATCATATATCATATGAAGTGATTCATCGAATTATACTTTAGCTGAAATATTTAAAATACAAAGTCACTGATACTGTTTGAATGTGGGGCATTTCTCTCTCTCTCTCTCTCTCTCTCTCTCTCTCTCTCTCTCTCTCTCTCTCTCTCTCTCTCTCTCTCTCTTCCCCCCCCCCCCCCCCCCCCCAGCAGAGTAACCACAAATTTACAACGAAGTCTTTCTGTCTGCACAAAATTGGTTGGAACCACCTAATTGCTAATTCCCAGATATATTTAAGCAATATTTTATTGTTCGTCGAATACAATATACGAAAAGTCTTTCTTGGTTGACATTATGGCCGCAATTTAGCAGTTGTTGGGAAATAGTTGAGCTTAGAGTTATATTGCATGTCGACTCATATTAACCATTTATGTTGTACACCCAAACTGGTTTATGTTCGGTTATTCGATTTACTGATTGTGTTTCCGTGTGTAAGTTACTAGGCACCATTAGAAACCATTAGATAAAAAGGGGATCAGACAGACAGTGGGATCAACACCTTGCGCCATAAATATTGAAAGGCGGTAGATCAAATGGTTGGGTCATCTGGTTAAAATGCAACACCGCCAAATGTCAGTACAGGAATTATATCAAGACATTGTTCAATCACACGTAATGACACTATCAAGTACCTCCCATCGGGCGCCGGAAACACAGAACTGGCGTCGTTAGCCGCTACACGCTGCGGGATTTGCTGAGGAGGGGATCCGAGCACTTATGGACTGAATGGTTCGATGTGCAACGAGGATGATCTGTCGACTAACTAACTAACTAACTAACCGGTAACTTGAACGATGATGATGATGACGACATAATAGGCTGGGTACAATACTGCTACACGTTCATAGTGACTACAAACGCGTCATCTTCCACCCAAGATGGCGTTTGGAAGTGAGCCTGCTCATCATCATCACCATTTAGTGCCTTTCCGGCTGGCGTGTGTAATCATGCCTCTCCACAAATTGCGATTTCCAACAGCATGGATCAGTTCACGTGTTGACTCTCTTCCGTGCCATGACATAATACTGTCAAGAATCTTCTCATATTGTCTTTCCCTATCTCTCTTTCCGCAATTCTGTCCGGTTGTCACGGCATGTGTCCAGTTTTTATCTTCTTGTAAGGTGACCAGAATATGATGACCGCTTCGTTCTGATGTTTGTAATTAGTTGTCTTTGCGACTTAGCTTCCCCCAAAAGGTCCAGATTGCTGATTATGGGTGTCCAATTAATTTTCAGCATTCTTCTAAAAAAAAAAAAAAACATCTCCAAGACTTCCAGTAATTTTTTCACCTCTTTACTAATTGTCCAGGATTCACAGCCATGTGTTAAAAATTGGTTCTATGTAACATGCAAACACTTTTTTCTAACTTTAAAAGACTTATTGCACAAAATGTTCTTCATTTGATAGAATGCAGTTTTTGCTGGTCCTATTCTGACCTTTAGGTCAGTGATGAATCTTCCATCTGATGTTATCCATGCGCTTAGATATCTTACTTTCTGAACTGGCCCCAAATATTGCTACACGCGGAGCGTTACTACAATCGCGTCTTCTTCCACACAAGATAGCGTTTGGAAGTAGCCCTGCTTTATCAATATGATTATGTCCTTTGGATATAAATAGCTCTGCTCGAAATGTAACACATTTTTAAACGACTATATGTACTATGGGATGATCTTTTAGGCGTCTTTTCAAAGACCCTGTGTGCTGAATCGGCTAACCTTCAATAGGAAATTATGACGACGCTGTTTTAATGTTTGCTGTACAGACACAACCGATAATTTTATCGCTGCCTGTTGTTAATCTTTGGCTTCCCATGGGGGTATGATATGGGTGTTCTGCTGGCGCTAATTGGAAATTATGCGTATAGAATGTTTCGTGGGTTTGAAGCTTCGCATGCGTGCAACCCAAAGGTGTCATTTTGTTACCAGAAATGAGCCCGCTGCGCTCACTGTACAGTTGTGTAAAAGCATGTGTTAATCGGGCAATGGAACTGGTCTACCAATCCAATGAAACAAGCCAAATTACATTACTGATTATGTGAAAGAAGGAAAAGACAGGTAGAAAGATAGAAGATAAGATAACCCGATTTCATCCCCATCGACATATTGAATGTATGATGCTAGGCCTTTATTTTGATGTAAACTTAATATATAGAAATGTCAAGGAAACCCTTGGGGCCTATAAGATAGTTGAGAAATAAATTAACACGTACTGGGTTGGCACTCATAGAAGCAGACGAAGGAAGTAGATAGAGGACACACGTACTGATTGGCGTTCATAGAAGCAGATGAAGGAAGTAGATATTAGAGGACACACGTACCGGTTGGCGTTCATAGAAGCAGAAGAAGGAAGTAGATATTAGAGGACATACGTACTGATTGGCGCTCATAGAAGCAGAAGACGGAAGTAGATATTAGAGGACACACGTACCGGTTGGCGTTCATAGAAGCAGAAGAAGGAAGTAGATATTAGAGGACATACGTACTGATTGGCGCTCATAGAAGCAGAAGACGGAAGTAGATATTAGAGGACACACGTACTGGTTGGCGCTCATAGAAGCAGAAGACGGAAGTAGATATTAGAGGACACACGTACCGGTTGGCGCTCATAGAAGCAGAAGACGGAAGTAGATATTAGAGGACATACGTACTGGTTGGCGCTCATAGAAGCAGATTACGGAAGTAGATATTAGAAGACACACGTACCGGTTGGCGCTCGTAGAAGCAGAAGACGGAAGTAGATATTAGAGGACATACGTACTGATTGGCACTCATAGAAGCAGACGAAGGAAGTAGATATTAGAGGACACACGTACTGATTGGCGCTCATAGAAGCAGAAGACGGAAGTAGATATTAGAGGACACACGTACCGGTTGGCACTCATAGAAGCAGTAGACGGAAGTAGATAGAGGATACACGTACTGGTTGGCGCTCATAGAAGCAGAATACGGAAGTAGATATTAGAGGACACACGTACCGGTTGGCGCTCATATAAGTAGAATACGGAAGTAGATATTAGAGGACACACGTACCGGTTGGCGCTCATAGAAGCAGAAGACGGAAGTAGATATTAGAGGACATACGTACTGGTTGGCGCTCATAGAAGCAGATTACGGAAGTAGATATTAGAAGACATACGTACTGGTTGGCGCTCATAGAAGCAGTAGACGGAAGTAGATAGAGGATACACGTACTGGTTGGCGCTCATAGAAGCAGAATACGGAAGTAGATATTAGAGGACACACGTACTGGTTGGCGCTCATAGAAGCAGAATACGGAAGTAGATATTAGAGGACACACGTACCGGTTGGCGCTCATATAAGCAGAATACGGAAGTAGATATTAGAGGACATACATACTGATTGGCACTCATAGAAGCAGACGAAGGAAGTAGATATTAGAGGACACACGTACTGATTGGCACTCATAGAAGCAGTAGACGGAAGTAGATAGAGGATACACGTACTGGTTGGCGCTCATAGAAGCAGAATACGGAAGTAGATATTAGAGGACACACGTACTGGTTGGCGCTCATAGAAGCAGAATACGGAAGTAGATATTAGAGGACACACGTACCGGTTGGCGCTCATATAAGCAGAATACGGAAGTAGATATTAGAGGACACACGTACCGGTTGGCGTTCATAGAAGCAGAATACGGAAGTAGATATTAGAGGACACACGTACCGGTTGGCGCTCATAGAAGCAGAATACGGAAGTAGATATTAGAGGACACACGTACCGGTTGGCGCTCATAGAAGCAGAAGACGGAAGTAGATATTAAGGGACACACTTAACAAAAATGACGCATGTCCTTTGCAGAACATTGCGATCAACCCCAACCCTAGATTGATTGATTAGACAATTGCGTGTTGAGTAGCTTGCCATTGCTTTCTGAGCCAGAAGTCAAGGTTTACTTATTTATTTGATGAACCCACTACCCCGCCATCAGCGAACGTAAAGTGTAAGCGCAGCGCATTACGCCCAATGGCCAGTAACACGGCCACGCAGACCTACCCCTAAGCGGGGACCTCCAAATAACGACAGCGCCTATGGTGCTATTTCAGTGGTGAGATGCGAAGTCAGTCCATGGTCCACAGTATGTCTAGTTGGTTATGCACCGAATTACATTTGTTGCGCAGCCAGGAGCTGGAATCTCGGTGTTGCTACTATAACTTTGTGTTGTCTAATGTGTCCTGTAATGTCTACTTCCTTCTTGTCGAAGAAATGAGATGAATATGTTGGTAAATTAATGCGTCTATGATGACTGTTTATTTTATTATTAAAAACGAAGCAAATGATGTAGCAAGGGGAGATATGGTTTCCCTATGCTTAGGTGTTAGAGTAAGAAGAATCACAACGTCGACTGCATTCGGGCCACAGTTAAGAAATAAGAATAAAAAGAGAAAAGGGTTAAAACATCTCAAACATTCTCCTCGCTTGTCAAGAGAGAGAGAGAGAGAGAGAGAGAGAGAGAGAGAGAGAGAGAGAGAGAGAGAGAGAGAGAGAGAGAGAGAGAGAGAGAGAGAGAGAGAGAGAGAGAGAGAGGGTAGAAAGAAGATATTTCCCAGGATTGGGCCGACAGAGAATCAAACTGTTTTCCTTTGTTTTGATTCCATACAAAGAATTACACCACCGGTCGTTCCAACCACAGCAACTATCCAACTAGCGTCCATCACTCAAAAAACAGATATTAACAGTGTGTATATTCCCGTGGCAGAATACGGGTGCAGAACTAAGATATTCATATGTCAGCTGAGTAACACTTCCGTTTGTTTTTATATAAATGTTACGAAATAGTAATAAAATAGAATGTGACGGAAAAGACAACAGACGGATCTCCATTCATCCCTTATGTGCAATATCGGTAAGCGTGAGTGGTAGATATTCGCCAATTCACTCGAGAACAGTTTCTCGGCCTCAAACTCTTGGAGTTTAGCAGAAGGACCTCTACTGCAAATATCAGAGTAGTTTCCCCTGACGTCGTACCATGCTGGTGTCGAATAAATCAAATCTAACGAGACATGGTAACAACCGGAAGTGAGTCGTTGGTCGCTAAAACTGGCGCGGGAAATCAAAATTCACCATCTCTCACCACCCCCCCCCCCCCCCCCCCCCCCGGGCAAAATTCGGTAACTCTGACATTGCTACCAGATCAGATGAACCTACTCGGGAGAATTGCAAACTTTAACACTTAGATGTAGAATTAAGTATAGAGAATACGTACCAATTGCAGAGATCAGTGCATTTCTCTTCTCATTTGAGATCTTGATCAAACACGTAGGCATTTGCAAAGTTTCAGTTTCGGGTATAAACACCCTCTCGGTTCAAAACTTGGCTCCGAGAGGCCCGTTTACTTCACGCTCTTTCCTTAAGTACCCCCGCCAAGTTCTTTACCCATGGTACCTTGCGCTCTACTGATACGACACCTGGCGGTCACCATTCATCCTCCTGTGCCCTGCAGAGGCATAACCTCTGGTGGGTTATATCATCCTGCATAGACAGCTACATTATTATAATTAGATATTCTGGATTACTGTAACATCGGATTTACAGCTGTGTTCTAACCTACATAATTATAGACTTTGGTTCAACGATCCATGTAGACAGCCTTCTGGCATCAGGCCCGCATGAAACTACCAACAGAAAGTAGGCAGAAGCTGGGTCTTCATCGTCTCGTAGTGACACTGCCTGGGGTAAATGTAGCTAATCTTATGTTGGAATACACCCAGGGAAAAATACAATTTGAGTTTAAATCTCTTACCTCGAGCGTTAGTTTCTTTCTGGAGTCAAGGGCTATCGATTTTCACAATAGGCAGAGCCAAGCCATATTTTAGATTTGATTGTGGTCTAACAACACGTACCGCTCCTGTAATGTATAATTTACATGTACAATTTCATGAATACTAATGGTGAAAATCAATCCTTTTGAACTTAAATGTTACATAACCATTTTTAGCGAACCGTGGATCATGAAAATACAACCACGGGCAATTTAAGACATCTGTACATAGAAAAATATTGTCAATAAATAGTAGTATGTTTAAGAAACTAAAATACATTGACCTTATCACCATTCAAGCAGCTGCGAGAATCGGTAGCGGTACTTACCTTACGTTGGTATGTGAACTGGTCGTTCAAAAAGCAATGGCAAACTACTGAATGTAAAACTTGCCTAGTACATCAACAGTAGCTGAAAAATGCTGATGTTGACTGCAACGTCCTGTAAGGGATATGCAACATAAAAAAGTCAACATTCATACTGGTTTACAAAGAATATATCCCTGCCTTGAAGTCAGACGGCGAGCTGTAGGAAGAAATATGCTCTTCAACTTATCAAAAACTTCAAATGAGGCAGTCTACATTTTTGGCCACACTGTGAGAAGACAGAAACTGGTCCATGTTGTCACAACTGGAAAGATTTGTAGAAAGAGATATAGAGGAAGACAGCAAGGGAAAATTATTGACAGTCTTGTGTCATGGCGGGGAAGTGAGTCAACACACACATTGATAGTGAGTAGTCTGGAGTATTTAGCTTCTCTGCTGATAGACGATGGAATTATGATAACAGAAATTAAGAGAAGCATAAGCATTGTTCAATTCGTATGTTTAGTTTAGTTTAATTTAGTTTAGTTTAGTCGACGGATTACATCACGGCACACGGGTGTAACCCATAAGTGCTCCGTTCTCTAACTCAAGCCTGAGTCCGGAGGTCTCAGGTAAGGTCACGAACTCCGTAGCACCGGCTGGGATCCTGAAATACTTGGATAGATTTGTAACTCGAAATGTTGCCCGGGCAGCGCCGTTAGGCTACTCTTTTTCGATTTCCAACTGTCAATGGATTTTTTAAGTGCGCAATAATACACATTCAATTCGTATAATACATGTGACTATGTGTTTTAATTGCTTCAACTTAAGTATAATTCATTTATTCACTTCGTGTGGCATGTAACTCTGCAGTATGCACCTGACCAGATGCAGCGAAATATGCCAGGCAAATAATCGTGCGGCATCTTGTTTGCGGATTCTGTGTTTTAATAAATATTGTTCTCCACATACGACAGCAATTACAACCAATGTGCACTGGAGACATAGAAGAACAAATACGACAGCAATTACAACCAATGTGCACTGGAGACATAGAAGAACAAAGTCTGAATATGAACAGGGTGTATATTCCCGTGGCAGAATGCGGGTGCAGAACTAAGATATTCGTACGTCAGCTGAGTAACACTTCCGTTTGTTTTTTATATAAATGTTACGGAATAGCAATAAAATAGAATGTGACGGAAAAGACAACAGACGGATTTCCATTCATCCCTTATGTGCAATACCGGTAAGCGTGGGCGGTAGATATTTGCCATTTCACTCGATCACCAGAGTCGTGGATCAGCTTATTGTTCTTGTCTTGCCATGTGGTCAAGCTATCCATGTATTTACTTCTCTGTTTTCCCTTGTTCTCTTCCCCTCGATTTTGCCAGTTGTCCCCAGGTTCTCCAACTTATTTCTCCTCATAACATGTTCAAAACATTTTTACTGTCTACGTCTAATTTCTCTAATCAATTTACGATTTTAATTTGTTTCTTGTAGTACTTGGTCATTGGTGTTTCTGTCTGTTCATGGTATTTTTTGCATTCGCCTCAGAAACCACATGTGCACAGCCATAAGATGTTTTGCAGCTTGACTGCTCATTGTCCAAGCTTCACATCCATACAAAAGTACAGGCTCTTTGTAGCACCTCAACACTCTTTTTCTCGTTTCAGTTGGCATCTTTTTATTAGTCAGTATGTTTTTTTATCTTGCTAAAGGCTACTTTTGCCATAGCGATTCTTGTTCTAATCTCTTCAAGGCATCTCCCATCAGATGTTACTGCTGTTCCGAGATAATTGTACCGATTCACTTGTTAAAGAATATTCACACTTACTTGTATATTAATTTGTGGTATTTTGTTCTTCCTAGTGACTACCATAATCTGTCTCTTTTTACAATTTAATTCTAACCCTAGTTATTCACTGTGTGCTACAACCTCATCCACCAATTGTTGCAGATCTGCTCATTGTCTGCAACCAATACTGTATCATCTGCATATCTAATGTTATTGATGTTTCGTCCCCAATGATGATTCCATTTATGCCATATACATTTATGAAAATATGTTCACTGTATAGAGAAAAAAAGATCTGGAGACACGTCCCTGTCTCGCACCTCTCTTGATAGGCTGATATTCACCCACTTCATTATCAATCCTTATGGCAGCTTGTTGTTTCCAATATATGGTTTTTATAAGTCTAATGTCTTTCCCATCAAGCATCTCTACCATGTTAACAGTCTTACTTTATCGAAAGCCTTTGTGTGGTCAATAAAGCAAAGATGTATATCTTTGTTTACTTCTATAGAATGTTCATTTATTGTTCGCAGCATATACACATCATTTACTGTACCCTTGTCTTCTACAAACCCACATTGTTCTTCTCCTTTTTCAGGTTGTACTTTCTTCCTAACTCTTTGCATGATGATTTTTAGCAAAATCTTCGTGGTGTGACTCTATTATACTACTTGTTCGCTGTTGATCACATTCCAAGGCTCCCGATTTCTTTGGGATTGGAATAAATACAGAATTACATAATTTAGAAGGTGTATCTCCGGTCTCATGTATTGTATTCAGCAGTTTCATGACTTGGTCTATTCCACATTTTTCTAAAGAGTTAATCATTTCTGTTGTGATGTTATCTGAACCGGGGGTCTTACCAATTGTCAAATGGTTAAGAACATTCCGAACCTCCATCTTCAAAATTGGCGGTCTCTCATTATTAATTCAAATATCATACTGTTCATCTTTGTTATCATCATTAAGGTTTTTCTCATAATCTGACCATACATGTAGAATCTCATCTTTTTCTATTATGATTTTGCCATCTTTTGTTTTTAGACAGCCTGCTGAGGTACGTGTTCTTTTATTGGTAAGTTCCTGAATTCTTTTGTGCATTGATTTGGTATTTTTACTGTTGTATTGTTTTTCAATTTCTATGCAATTTTTCTCAATCCATGCTTCTTTTGTCTCCTCACATAATGTTCTTACTTGTTTAGTTCTTCATATTCGGCAGGATTATCTTTGTTGAGTCTTCTTGGTTCCATTAATCGTAAAATTTCTTCAGTCATCCATTTCTTACCACCCACCTTCTTTAACTATGGAATAGTTGTTTCTGCAGCGAAACTGATTAAACTCTTCAACATTTCCCATTGATCATCCACATCTTGAAATAGGATCTCTAGGTCAGACAATATATCAAATATGTGCTTTATTTCTAATTTGAATTTGTTTTGTATTTTTGTAGACATATCTATTCAACAAGAATTCAGTATTTCAAATGCTGAGTTATTAAGCCAAACATAAAGAAACCACAATATTTTGGGGGGGAAATTTTTTTTTTTTAAATTGGTTCTAGAGGGCAGTGTACCGGGGAGGCGGGGAAGAGATAGCCCAAAGGGTATAATGATGCACGATGGATAGATAATTTATAGATGACGGGGGCGGCGTCATGAGATATGTTTTATGATAGAGAGAAATGTGAAAAGACTGTTATGGAGTATAGGTTATGCTAAGGAAGGTCATTGAGATGGTGTTGATATGTTTTAGGTGTAAATGTATTTCTGTTGTCCTGTTGGTTCCAGAGAAAGCAGTTTTCTAGTGACACTATTAGCAAGTTTTCTCAGTGTTTGGCCTAGCCAGCTCCAGCATACTTTAAAGGAAAAGTTCATTCCTGATGATGAGAAGCGTCGTTAGGAAATACACCATGCGATACTCACATGAAAATCGTAAATTTATTAGAGGAACTTGACGAAGACAGTGAAGATTTTATGAGCACGTTGAGTATAAGCTTGAAAACGTTGTGACCACTGGTAAATTTGACAAAGATGGTTTGACAACATGGCGTAATCGAGACAAGAACACAGGCCTGATCCGGAACTCTTATGCTGGTGTGAGATGGCGAGCCATGACCGCGAACTCTTATCGACATGGATTGTGTTGAAAATAATGACGTTAATGTACCAGTACGAGACGGAAGAAAAGGGAGTCAGGAAAAAGGGAGGAAGTAAAGGATGAGAAGGAGGTGGAGAAGAAGATACAGGAGGGGCAGTGGAAATGGAGGAGAGAAAGAGAAGAGAGTTATAAACTACAAACACACCATGTTAGTACAATTGTTTGCTTATATTTCTATCATATTCAGACAATGTTTACTTAGAATAAAATCAAGATTAGATAGTTTTCTAACAATTGTTGTCGTAGGTAATCCTGCGAACGCGGATCGTGAGCCGCTTACTGGACGTTCGAAATGCAGCCGCGATCGATTTGCAGCAGCAGACCGTGTCGCGTTGAGTTATAACGTGTTGGTATGGGAGCCGATTGTTCAGTAAGTAATGGCAAACTACTGAAAGTAAAAACTTGCCTAGTACATCAACAGCAGCTGACAAATGCTGGTGTTGACTGCAAAGTCCTGCACGGGATATGCACCTTTAAAAAGAAATCCTGCTGACATTTGAGGCAATCTTTCCCAGCCGATCTGATCGTTCAATAAATTTGTATGCTAGCACTTTCAAATAGCCATTGCCAAAGTTGTGCTAATGGGCCAGACTATACTACCGCCATAGCGACGAGTACAAAACACACGTACTGAACTCTATAGCACTAGGGTGAACGCCTGAGAGCTCTTAGCACCCTGGAGGTTTGAACCCTGTTGACTGAAGTGGGTCTATAGTCATGCTGTAGCAATCACGTAGGGTAAAGCTATTAATCGGCAAGAAGAAAGAAAACATGACACCACTCGTCTATTATAATATGCATTCCAATAGAAACAGCACTTCGTTATATCCGTACATTCAGTGGGAGCAGCGATACCGTAGTCGCTAGACACTCACCTGGTCACGGGTTCAAATCCTCAGCGGTGTAGATTCGAATTTGTAAAATTTACCTGGGCTCCCAAGTCCACCCAGCCTAAAATAGATACCATAATTGTCTTAGGAAGTAAATGTGGCCGGTGTTATACTGAGGACATCATTCACCAAACGCCGACTGATTTATAAAAAATATAAGTCTAGCATCATACGCCCATTTAATCTAAGGCGATAAAGGTTACCTTTACTTACTCATTATATATACAGTACATTGTATCCCCGAATGTTCTGATAGAAAACATGGGTCAGCCGTATCAATCTTCTTATAGTCCACGCCGTGTGACGATGGTGTTATTGTCTGTCCACTACCCCCTGTCTCGTGTGCTGCCAATCATTTCTGATACCTATGATCCTCCATACCTTGATGTCAATCCGTATCAATGGTCAGAATTAAAGATCGGCGCGGGGAGTAAAGTTGCGCACATTAAGTACGGGCATGGTTGGTCGCTGTACGCTGATTGGTTTACCACGGAGGGGATCTGACCACCAATGCACCTGTCCGAAGTGCGATGAACTATACCTGGAGCCCAGGTCAATTTTAAACATCCGTCTTCATGCGAATTCGAACCCATGACCACTGAGCTGGTATGCAAGCGTGCTAGGCGACTGCGCTACCACGATTCACGGCATTTAACATAGTCAAAATATATCAGTGTCCGATACGCGATGCAGTTTATGACACAGTTTTCAGCTATATTCAGATCTTGAAAGTCAGTATTGTTCCTCTTCTTGTTCCAACATATTCTAATCATTCTTCTGTAACATTTGAGTTCAAAAGCCATGACTTTCTCTTCCAGTGATCTACCGATCACTCAAGAATATTCCCAGCTCAGTGCACGAACTCTGTAGTAGAGGAAAACATCCACTGTGTTTATGTCATTCTATTGTTAGCGCAAACACACACACACACACACACACACACACACACACACACACACACACACACACACACACACATACACACACACACAAAGGGAGGGGTAACAAGTAGTCCTATTGCAAATAGTGCAGTTTGGGGAGTGATTTTTAGGCCTTCTCAAAATCTAGGCCACAATGTGATGAAATGTAATTACAGGTTTTCTTCCTCGCAGTCTTCCCTTACCAGACAATTTTGAAAGTTGTTTGATGCCCATTATTATTAGCTGGGTCGATCCCAGAGCCATACTCATCCGAACAGAACAAGCATGTTTCTGATAGCTCTGTGAAGAAACGTGTATGTATTCTCTTTGTTGGAAGCTGAAGAACCGTGTATGTATTCTCTTTGTTGGAAGCTGAAGAAACGTGCATGTATTCTCTTTGTTGGAAGCTGAAGAAACGTGTATGTATTCTCTTTGTTGGAAGCTGAAGAAACGTGTATGTATTCTCTTTGTTGGAAGCTGAAGAACCGTGTATGTATTCTCTTTGTTGGAAGCTGAAGAAACGTGTTTGTATTCTCTTTGTTGGAAGCTGAAGAACCGTGTATGTATTCTCTTTGTTGGAAGCTGAAGAAACGTGTTTGTATTATCTTTGTTGGAAGCTGAAGAACCGTGTATGTATTCTCTTTGTTGGAAGCTGAAAAACCGTGTATGTATTCTCTTTGTTGGAAGCTGAAGAACCGTGGTTGTATTCTCTTTGTTGGAAGCTGAAAAACCGTGTATGTATTCTCTTTGTTGGAAGCTGAAGAACCGTGTATGTATTCTCTTTGTTGGAAGCTGAAGAACCGTGTATGTATTCTCTTTGTTGGAAGCTGAAGAACCGTGTATGTATTCTCTTTGTTGGAAGCTGAAGAACCGTGTATGTATTCTCTTTGTTGGAAGCTGAAGAACCGGGTATGTATTCTCTTTGTTGGAAGCTGAAGAACCGTGTATGTATTCTCTTTGTTGGAAGCTGAAGAACCGTGTATGTATTCTCTTTGTTGGAAGCTGAAGAACCGTGTATGTATTCTCTTTGTTGGAAGCTGAAGAACCGTGTATGTATTCTTCTTCTTCGTTCATCCGGAGTTTTTTTTCGGACGTGATTGCGTTGTGCCTGTTTACAGCAGAGCTGCGTTCTTGCGCCGTTAGGCCGACACATCCGACTTCTGCGGGCATTTGTTGACCGGGTTAACCTTCCCGGGGGTATGTATTCTCTTTGTTGGAAGCTGAAGAAACGTGTGTGTATTGTCTTTGTTGGAAGCTGAAGAAACGTGTATGTATTCTCTTTGTTGGAAGCTAAAGAAACGTGGATGTATTCTCTTTGTTGGAAGCTGAAGAACCGTGTATGTATTCTCTTTGTTGGAAGCTGAAGAAACGTGTATGTATTCTCTTTGTTGGAAGCTTTTCTTATGTTTGTTTAATTGTAACCTTGGCGGCCGACAATTCGGCCTGCTATTGTCGATTTTTAATTTTCCAATGGAGTTCTAACTGCACAACGTGCACATAGGTCCTGTGAATTGTTCGTCCTTTTCCTAGCCTATACTTACGATCCACTACCTCAGAATCAGGCAAGAGTACCGTATTTTACAGACTATAAGACGCTACGGACTATAAGACGCACTTTAATTTTTAAGCAATTTTTTTTTAAAATAACATTTAATTAATTTCGAATATAAGACGCACCTGAATTATGGGGGCAATTTTTTTAAGAAAAAAGTGCGTCTTATACTCCGTAAAATACGGTATATCATCCTTTACTTATTTTATTTTAAAAATTCACGTAACATGGACCGTGAAACAAACCACATCTGCAGAAGTCAAAAGGAGGAATTTTTAATTTCAAATCCTTTTAGCTCGTTTTCGTCCTAGATACAAGTGTCCAATATTTCCTCTATGACAAAACAAAACATCACTGTAGTCTGAACACAAGCTTAGAATTAACTGGCCCTACCAGCTTTAGTCACCAGGTCAATCAGGATGACAGACACTGCCTGTTTACACAACTAGCAATCGCCGCATTCTCAATTTGGCTGAGGCTGAGACTATACACGTTTGGCTTCTGCCATTGTGTGAACAGAAAGACGTGAACTTGGTCTAGATCGGCCTTCTCGCCTTCTCCGGTAAGGACCCAGAAAGAAAAAAATGTCGAACCGCATGCACGTCGAGCAGGTTAAAATCCCTAAGCAGTTGTTAATCACAAAGGGCTGCAGCGTTGGATTTATCTCCGTGAGTTCTTTCTACATCGAAAGCAAAGTTCTCGTTGTCAAATTGAAGAAGACACAAGCAACAGATTGCAGATCCTTTGTCTACAAATTCCGTTGTATCTCAACAGACACAACCTAAAGACCTAAAGTGAAGTGAAGAAACATATTTCTGTTCTTTTGGTTTACAAGTCGCCATCGACGTAAGGAATATTTTAAGGCCGGCATCCAGCCTAAATTTTAAAAACTAGAAAATTAACCAAAGAGGAATATTTATAACAAACGTGATTAGATATGCATACATTTGGATAATCACCGGTGCCATAGAGTTACCGGGATTTGAACATGTCTCCTCCAATCGACGGTACGCCTCGCCGAAGGAACGAGTGGACTTTGGTCTAACGGCCAACTAGATCCCATGTGTTGCGTATCCCTTACGGGTCGTTGCAGTCAACACCGGCATTTTCAGCTGCTGTTGATGTACTAGGCAAGTATTTACGTTCAGTAGTTTGCCATTGCTTTCTGAACGACCGGCCCCTATTCCTTTTTCGAAAAAAACCAGCATGGCCGTGTTTCGAACCAGGGTATACGGGCTCACAAACCGCGTTCGCAAGCCCTTAGCCACAGAGACCGGTAGATCCCATGAGAAAGAAGTATACCTTAATCAGATCTATTATTCACCTTAACCTACACCTGTTGAGTATGGATAAGGTTCGATTTCTGTTTTTAATACAGTATCATTTATCTCAAACATGTAGATACATCTAGCATAGGTCAAATAACAAATCCACAAACACATCGTACCGTCATTATAGATTTAGTACGAGGGCGAGTCAATAAGTAAGTCACATAGTTCTGTGACATGGCAGGTAAATGTAGTCGGTGTTTTCTACAGGTGTCATTAGGTGACAGCAACATCGAACTTTATATTCCCGTTCGTGAGGTGGCGCTAGGTGTCTCATGAGCATGCACAACGCATAAACAAAATAGTGACTGTACTTACGGAGTGTACAAGCCAAAGAGCAACGCGCTGTTGTGCGTTTTTTGCTTTTCAAGGACGCTCTAAAATTGTTGATGAAATCCTATCTGCTCGTCCTGTTGAGGTTGCAACAGAAGCATCCGTGCAGCAGGGTCGAGGAGATGATTAGAGGTGACAGGCGAGTAACGTCCACCTTACAGGCCCGACTTAGCCCCTAGCGATTTCCACCTTTTTTGGTCCACTGAAAGCCCACCTTGGCAGGAGACATTTCGCGAATGACGCCGAAGTTTAATTTGAAGTGAAAACGTGCTTTAGAAACCAGGAGCACGCAGTTCTATGCAGCCGGTTTGGGAGAACTGATAAAACTATGGCATAACTGCATTAATGTTGGTGGAAATTATGTTGAGAAATAAAGGGACAATGTATTTATACAAATAAACTGATTTCAAGTTGTTATCATATTTAGTTATTTTTCTAGAGCCGTTTGTGACTTATTTATTGACTACCTCTCGTATATTAAATAGACCCCTTGTACCCACCTGGATGCGTATTGAGTATATGGTGCTAACCCTATATTATTATAGACGAATCGGCTCTACGTGAAACATGTAGTCAATATCATGCCGGTCGCTTTTACTTCCTAAAATATCTCCTGATTGCCATTTTTAGGCTAGGTCAATTTCAAATACGAACCCTAGCTATGTAGTGTATTATTAACACATAAAGAAGAGACATCATTATGGTTTCATTAAAGTGTACATAATGCACATAAATATAAGTTCTTGGAGCCAAGATCAATGGAGAAAAACTCTCCACTGGAAATGGATTACAATACACGGCAATGGTGGCAGACTGTCTTCCTTTCGCCTGGGCATACGAATACATGGCAACGTTCACTGACTGTCTTCCTTTCACATTGAAATATAAATACAATGCAACGGTGGCAGACTGTCTTCCTTTCACGGGGGATAAGGATACATGGTAACAGTGACATATTGTTTTCCTTACACCTGGACATACTAATATCTGGAAACAGTGGCAGATTGTCTTCCTGTCACGTGGGGATACTAATACATGGTAACAGTCATAGATTGTCTTCCTTTCACCTGGACATACTAATATCTGGAAACAGTCACAGATTGTCTTCCTGTCGCGGGGGGATACTAATACACGGCAACTTTGGCAGACGGTGTTCTTTTCAAGTGGGAATACTAATACATGGTATGATGGTAACGGTGTGATATTGTCTTCCTTTCACCTGGAAATATAAATACATGGTAACTGTATGAGATAGTCTTCCTTTCACCTGGAAATATAAATACATGATAGCGGTAGCAGGTTGTCTTCCTTCCACCTGGGAATACCAATACGTGGCAACAGTTGCTGGTTGTCTTCCTTTCAACTGGGGAAGTTTCCAAAGTTGGCACTCGGAATTAAGGCCTTTGGAATCCACAGGACAAAAGAAATAGGGGCAGACCTAAAACATACGGAGAAGAGAAGAAGAAACAGGAGGAAGTCATCAAATATGCGGAGGAGAGAAGTAGAGATAGAAATGAATAGTTAGGGGCCACATGGACACAGCTGCATAGGATAGCTACAGAGTGAGTTAGTTGATGGCCTATGTCCTTATAAGGGATAAAGAGTAAAAGAAGAATATATGTGTGTGTGTGCGTGTGTGTGTGTGTATGTGCGCCTGTGCGTGTGTGTGTGTGTGTGCGTGCATGTGCGTGTGTGTGTGTGCGCGCGCTTGTGTGTGTGTCCGTTTGCATGTATTTGTGAGTTAACATGTGTGTGCGTTTCTCCGAGAGATACGTTTGTAGGAAAAGAGCGCTGGGGGTTTCGCAGAGTTATCCGCACACACCCCTGCAACATGTGACGGTCCTCTCACGTGACAAAACCCATGGCAGATTCCCGCCTCGGAACATGTTCTTTATGATACCACCAACACCGATCGTTAGGACACAAAAACATGTCACAAACAGGAAACAGAACATAATGAGGCAAACATCTTCAAATAGCCAGGTCTATATAAGTCTAGATAATTCCTACTCAGAAGCACGCTTCCGAATAATTAACTAGCTACCGAGTCGTCACATGCTAGTTGGCAGCATCCGCGCCCTCAAAAGTCAATAAGTGTAGTAGTATTTCGTAATGCCGTTTTCACTAGGACAGCAGGGATTGGGAGTGGGGAGGAGAGAGGGGTGAGAGGGGGGATGAGAAGGAGAACGAGAGAGAGAGAGAGAGAGAGAGAGAGAGAGAGAGAGAGAGAGAGAGAGAGAGAGAGAGAGAGAGAGAGAGAGAGAGAGAGAGAGAGACGGACTATGTGAAAATAGGACGGTTTGCGCGATACGAATATATTCCACAACAACCGTTTAATACTAGTTTAGCGTGCGTCCACAAATCCATCTACTAGCCTCCGCCGCGTTCAAAACACAGTATAGCGCGCCCTTGTGGCAATTCTAACTACTCACAATTACATACATCACTGCAATTGATTTAGAGATGTTTCATCGATTCCTCCGGCAGCATCGCGTTTCCGGTTAGACCAGCGGAAACGTTACATTTTTGTTTCCTTCTCATTTTGAAATGCGAGGAGCGGCGACGAGGTCGAAACTCGGGTTGTCCGATTAGCCGTAATTCCACAAGGAAGGGGTTAAAGGTTTCCTGCTTTTCCCCGAGTCGGGAATCTCATTGCGGGAGCAGCCTACAGTTATGATATGTGCACGTAGAGGTTGGAGTATCAACAAAATCAATGCGCACTTCGAGGCAGGGGATTTGGATATTCTCACAAACCCCCGAAACAGACGCTTATTTGAAGATTGGCATAATTAATTGTTTACAGGAGTCGCGGGGTTATCTTCTCAGTATAAGATTAGTACATTAGTAATGGTTAGTGGGACAGACAGAAATACCAATGAACAAGTCCTTCAAGAAACAAATGAAGATCGTAAACTGATTAGAGTCATTAGACGTATACAGTCAAAATTGTTTGGACATGTTATGAGAAGAAATGACTTGAAGAACTTGGTGACAACTGGCAAGATCGAAGGGAAGAAACCAAGGGGAAGACCGAGAAGTAAGTACCTGGATGGCTTGGCCACGTGGCATGGTCGAGACAGGAACACGGAGCTGATACACGACTCTGGCGATCGAGTGAGATGGCAGAACATGACCGCCCACGCTTATCGGCATGGCACATGATGGATGGAATGGTTAGTACTTATAACAGACAATAAGAACAACAACAGAAAATGTGAAGTAGAATCTATAAACTTAACTAGAACACGATCACATGTGACAGAACTGACGTTGCGACCAAAGCCTTCGTCAGGACATAATCAACAAACATACATTGACACAACGACTCGAAAAACTCTACATGAAAATATATAGAAAGTTTACTCATAGGTTCCTTGTTTTGAACTTGACACGTATGTAAGCTCGGCGCCTGGTGTAAGGGTGGTGGTAATAGACAAGAAAATGTAGTAGAAAGAAGATGATACACTTATTTTATATGAACTTAAACAGCTACCGATAGATTACAAGTTTTCATAGATCATTAATCATCGTCATCACGTGCCCTGCCATCTACTGTAAGCGTTCATGGCTCTCCATACATATCAGTCTCTGGTGTTCGGGATCAACCCTGCTGTTGATGTTCCTCCGTGCCACCGTCTCAGTCCATCCAGCATCATCTCTTTCGGTCTGCCTCTGCTTCTTCTTCCGCTGATCTTTCCAGTCGTCACCGTGTTTTCCAGTTCCTCTCTTCTCATTAAATGACCCCCCAAAAAACGCTGTTTTATCTTTCTTCTTCTTCTTCTTCTTCTTTTTCTTCTTCTTCTTCTTCTTCTTCTTCTTCTTCTTCTTCTTCTTCTTCTTCTTCTTCTTCTTCTTCTTCTTCTTCTTCTTCTTCTTCTTCTTCTTCTTCTTCTTCTTCTTCTTCTTCTTCTTCTTCTTCTTCTTCTTCTTCTTCTTCTTCTTCCTCTTCTTCTTCAGCGTTCCAAGCCATTGAGGTTCTTTGCTGGAGATACAGTCCGTCTCCATTCGTCTCTCTAGTTGACCTTCTCTTGCCAGTCGTTGATTCCAAGTGCTTGTAGGTCTGTATATATATTATCTCTCCACCGTCTTCTTGGTCTACCTCGGGGTCTACGATCATTTATTTCCTGAGTGTAAGCGAGTTTTGTTTCCCTATTATCTTCCATTCTTTCTATATGCCCCAGCCATTGCAGTCTATTAACCTTCATGATACCAGTGATTAGCGGGGACTTAAACAGATCATAAATGTCTTTGTTACTTCTTCTTTTCCACTCTCCACTTTGTGTTTCCTATAAGTAACATATAATGACCCTTTCCGTTAGCCTCTTCCAGGCAATCGTTGTTAGTTACTCCGCGGTTCGAGGTAGTCGCAACATTTGTCTCGGGAACGTCTCCGTTGCTTTTTAATTCTAATTTGTTCATTCACATTCCATGCTCCACTGCCATACAACACACGAGGTTCTGAATAACATATTGGTACTATCTGTCTGTCATTCACTGATAATGACTTCCGAATTATTGCATGCCCAACACCATCATCAGCATATATCAGGTCCTTAGTACATCGTCGCTCTATCACAGCGCTTTTTGGGGTGCAACCATCTAGCGGTAACGAATACTTTTATAAATACCACTGCCGACTCCCATCTATATATCCTTACCTAACTGTTTGCACACCTTCGGCTGAAAGACATGATATTCAGTTTAAAATTACCATGGTAGACAATTGATATTACTGTGCGAAAATGTGTATATTTCAGCTTGAAGGATTTATCTAGTTATGTTATTTTATGCTGTGTGAATTCTGCAGTATGTACCTGACAAGATGCAGTGAAATATACCAGGCAATAAATCTTGTAATCTATTGTTTGTGTCATCGCTATTCAAAGTCACTACGAGAAAACATTGTTTTGATGGTTTTTTTCCTTTTTAATTGTCGAGCCTTGGCCAGATCGCCGCCTCAAGCATTTCCACACGGTGTTCTTAATACCATGTTACCACCGCCTTGTTGGTTGATGGGTACAGAGGGGGTAAGGAAAGACAGAAATATGGAGAAAGAGATAGACAGAAACCGTCAGAGACAGAGGGAGACAGAGAAAGATGTAGAAACATAGACAGAGAGAGGTGAGACAGAGAGAGGCGAGACAGACAGAGGCGAGACGGAGCGAGTTGAGACAAAGAGAGAGAGAGAGACGAGACAGAAAGAGGAGAGACAGCGAGACGGAGAGATACGAAACAGAGAGAGGCGATACAAAGAGGGGGCGAGACAGAGAGAGGCGATACAGAGAGAGGCGATACAGAGAGACGCGAGACAGAGTGGGAGGCGAGACAGAGATAGACAAAAATAGAGAGACGGAGATAAAAAGACATCGTCAGAGACAGAGGAGGACAGAGAAAGATGTGGAAACATAAGCAGAGAGATGCGAGACAGACAGAGGCGACACGGAAAGAGAGGCGAGACAGAGAGGTAAGACAGAGAGGGGCGAGACAGAGAGGGGCGAGACAGAGAGGGGCGAGACAGAGAGAGGCGAGAAAGAGAGAGGGACAGGGAAAGACAGAAATAGAGAGACGGAGACAGAAAGACATCGTCAGAGATAGAGGGAAACAGAGAAAGATGTTTTAACATAGGCAGAGAGAGGCGAGACAGAGAGAGGCGAGACAGAGAGAGGCGAGGCAGAAAGATAGGGAGAGAGAGAGGCGGACAGAGAGAGAGACGAGGCAGAAAAAGGAGAGACAGAGAGAAGCGAGACAGAGAGAGGCGAGACAGAGAGAGGTGAGACAGATGTATATATATATATATATATATATATATATATATATATATATATATATATATATATATATATATATATATGTATATATATATATATATATATATATATATATATATATAATATATATATATATATATATATATATATATATATATATATATATATATATATATATATATATATATCAAGACACCCAAAACTTGACATCTGAAGTTGCAGGAGAAAATCGACCCCATTGCCACTTGCACAAACTCAATGATACATGGACAATTGGTGTCCGCGAATGAACTTAACAGTTTTAGAGCTGTTTTGCAGCGATCAATGAATGGCTTTCTAACGTTATTCTCTGCCAAACTAGTATATTCGGATATCCGGTATGCAGAAGTCGATGTTCGAGCTGCAGTCCAACATCGTTGTGAGGGCTTTGTCTATCCACATCCTCCTCTAAGAACTACAAGAACTCTCATTTGGCTCTCTCGGATTATTAACCATGTAACCAGTTGGTATTTTAGTTGGAACATATTCTAATTAGGTTTCTCTGTTCAAGATTTAAAAAAGGGTAGATGTCTGCCTGGTTGTTTTAGTGGCACAATTAAGTGACATTCTATGTTTAGCACCTGTGGTCAGTAGCCATGAAGTGACATTTTGTGAGAGCATTCATTTTTTGGTGTGGCAACATGCCGATGTGGATTACAAACACCAGAGAAGAAAGTTGAGCCAATTGAACTTATAAAATAAACGAATCAAGAAAGGAAACAACAATATTGAGTGTCTAGATCCACGTAAATAGGGAGATGAGATAGAGACCGTCAGAGACAGAAGGAGACACAGAATTATGGGAGACAGAGAGTGGCGAGGCAGTGAGGGGAAGTGTCAGTCTATCTGCCTTTCTGTCTTTCTGTCTATCTGTCTATCTGTCTTTCTGTCTATCTGCCTATCTATCTATCTATCTATCTATCTATCTATCTATCTATCTATCTATCTGTCTATCTATCTATCTATCTATCTATCTATCTATCTATCTATCAATCTATCAATCTATCTATCTATCTATCTATCTATCTATCTATCTATATTTGTCCGTCCGTCCGTCTGTCCTTCCGTTCCTCCCTCTCTCCCTCCGCCTGCCCGCCTATCTGTCTGTCTGTCAGTCAGACAGTCAGTCATTCTGTCTGTCTGTCTGTCTGTCTGTCTGTCTGTCTGTCTGTCTGTCTGTCTGTCTGTCTACATACATGCATGCGTGTATGCGTGCGGGCAGGCTAACGGACGAACCAGCAGACACAGACAGAGCTGCCTGTATGCCTGCATACCCACCTACCCAAGCACCCACGCAAACAAACACTCACAGTTGCACAACACACACACAGACATAAACACACACAGATACAGAAAGATGCAGACACACACAAACACAACACAGCTAGTTAGCTGACTGTAATACACACAAACTGACTGACAGACAAGTGTTGTGTCCTATTGCGTGCTCTCTTTCTTCCACCTCTATCTCCTCCTCTGCCTCAACTTACTCTTCTCATCTTAATCATCGTTTTCATCGTCTTCCTCAGCATTAGCATCCTTTTCCTCGTTGTCTTCTTCCTAGTCTTCGTCTTTCTTCTATTTTGGATTATTTCACTTTCGTCTTCGTTTTCTTCGTGTTCTATCGGCTATTGACAAAGACTAAACAGCATGACAACCGTTGAAATAACCACGGAAATGCAAGACAAGCCCGACACCGTGATAATAGACAAGGGGACCGCTGAATATTACGCTATTAAGGTTCTTCAATGCGTTGCCAGAATGCCCGGCACAGCAAGGCCAGTTGCAGCAGGAAGTCATAAATTTGCAGAATCACAATCCCTCCGCGAAAGCTCGTGTGCCAAGAAAGACGATTTCCAACAGCCGAACGTAAACTGCAAGGAGCCAACTGTTTTGGCACACTCGGAGCCACATACTTGGACTGTCCTTACCTCTAGCCACGCAGAGACCCGATGAAACATGGTGTTACAGAAAATATACTCTGCGGCAGCCAAAGGAAAATCATCATCGGAAATGACAACGACTTAAATGCGAGATAATACAAATTAATGAACAATATCTGGCTTGACAAGTGAATTAGCAGCAACACAGGAAAGAATCAACTAAAAACAATGATACCAAGAATCTGACAAATATGTACAACAGCTGAAGAACCAATTACATTAATTGAGATCAGAAAGGCAGTAAATCGGTAATACTAAAGGAAAGAATGAACTACAAATATCGAGAACAGTACATCTGTAGCAACATATGACAGAATCAAATACAAACCCTGACACAAGGAAGGCAATAAGTCTGTAGCAACATGTGACAGAATCAAATACAAACCCTGACACAAGGAAGGCAATAAGTCTGTAGCAACATGTGACAGAATCAAATACAAACCCTGACACAAGGAAGGCAATAAGTCTGTAGCAACATATGAAAGAATCAAATACAAACCCTGACACAAGGAAGGCAATAAGTCTGTAGCAACATGTGACAGAATCAAATACAAACCCTGACACAAGGAAGGCAATAAGTCTGTAGCAACATATGACAGAATCAAATACAAACCCTGACACAAGGAAGGCAATAAGTCTGTAGCAACATGTGACAGAATCAAATACAAACCCTGACACAAGGAAGGCAATAAGTCTGTAGCAACATGTGACAGAATCAAATACAAACCCTGACACAAGGAAGGCAATAAGTCTGTAGCAACATATGAAAGAATCAAATACAACCCTGACACAAGGAAGGCAATAAGTCTGTAGCAACATGTGACAGAATCAAATACAAACCCTGACACAAGGAAGGCAATAAGTCTGTAGCAACATGTGACAGAATCAAATACAAACCCTGACACAAGGAAGGCAATAAGTCTGTAGCAACATATGAAAGAATCAAATACAAACCCTGACACAAGGAAAGAAGTCATACTGAATTATTCAATTTGATAGCTGCGGGCCGAGGAATTTCGTCTCCTCTTCCACATACTCTCAAACACAGAGAAATGTAATACTACTGCGGGTTGATTAGTTATAATATAGTTGCATTTCCTTTACGGGACGCAGCCGTCAATCCAAGCATTTTTTGTCTGTTCGTGATTCCTGGGCAAGTTTACGTTAAGTAGTTTGCCATTGCTTTCTGAAAGACCAGCACCCATGCCATTTCATAAAAAAAAAAAAACTCAAGGCTGTCTGCTGCCAAATCGCCCGCAGCAATGTTTCGAGCGCGATTACGAACTGCGTCCATAACTTCTTCGCCACGGAGCAGACATGTTGATTAGTTAAATAAAATCACGTGATGTTTGCTTCAACTATACCCCTTCATTTATTTATTATATATTGGTCCACATATTTGAACAATGAAGACACAAACTATTAGATGTTTTGCCTGACGTAGTTTGCTGTAGCGGGTCTCCCTAGCCAAGAGTTTAACAACGACTTTTCTCCGTAATCCCGTTTAATCCACGTGGGGTAACGCAGCGCGCGAGAATTGGAAGTGGTTCTCGCCGCGTTGGTAATTTACGGGATATGTGAGCCTGCTGCTCAGAAAGCAATGCAAACTACTGAGCGTACTCTTGCCAAGAAATCAACGACAGCGGTAAAATGCTGATGTTGACAGCGATGTCCTGTAAAGGATGTGCGGGAAAAAAAGTTGTCTGTATCTCGGCAGCTCATACTATATTGTTAGTTAATCCTAGTCTATGGCATCCATTGCCTTGTTATTATAACTATCTCTATATGGTCACCTGACCACATACAGCGAAACATACATTCAGTACGTAATGTAACATATTCTTTGCATCGTCTTTGCACAAATTAACAACGGGTACACACTATATGTTCTGTATTTTGTATTTTTTTATGTGAGTCTCTATAACAGACACATTTAACGGAACAGAGCTTTCGTAATCAGAGATGCGACAGACAACCAGAATATTCTAGTCTGCCCATGACAAAGAACACCTTGCAGAAAGTGTCATCAGTGGGTAGATCGATCATAAATACTAGCTCATTTATTGCGTCAAAATGCTGATCTAGAAACTGAAGGGACCAAGGCAGGAAGGAACGACGCTAAGTCTCGTTTGAGAACGTGATGGACAGAAATATTATAGCAAATGTCGTGTTTATATTAGTTTATAAGCCGTCGAGTGAAGTAGTCTTGACAAGCTGAGTGTGTGGATTAAGCTAAACTAATTAAATATAGAAGCCATTAGCACCGAAGCAACTCAGATCCAGGCTGGAAAGGTTAGAGGTTAGACGCTGTGGACAAAACATTGATACCAGAGATCAGTTGACGTGAAGTTCTAGTACAGGAAGCGCATTAGGCGTGACAAGCTCTTTTCGTTACAAATGCATGGCGTTGCAAACACTGTTTCCATAATGGGCGTTAGCCGGGAAAGAGGACCCATGTGTAGCGGGTAGCGAGTGCATGCCACAGGAAGAGATTGGCATCTGACACTCTGCACAACCCCGACTCTCCAACATGTGTCGAATAACTGCTACTGCTGCATTTGGGAAAGGGTGGGAGGAAGGGGGGGGGGGGGGAAGGAGAAGAGAGAGAGAGAAGTGGGCCTTTTCGACTCTTAGTAAATTCTTCTTCTTCTTCTTCTTCTTCTTCTTCTTCTTCTTCTTCTTCTTCTTCTTATTCTTCTCCTTCTTCTTCTTTTGCATAACACTTAATTATACACCTCAAAGGTCAAAGTGCATTTCTTTAATGTTTGCTTCATCTAGACCAGTGGTTCTCAACCTTTTTTGGCCCGTGCCCCCCTTCACCATATTTTCAGAACGTCATTCCCCCCTTTCATATTTCCTATCTAAAAATCCCCCACCCCTACACAGTATTCATAAAAATGGACGGTAAATTTAATAGCATATACTAAAACAAATCTAGACATCCACATAAAACATGATTTGTGGGTCTACTTACTTTATAAAATGAATTTTAGAAGGATGAGACGTACATAACTGTAAAGTATGAAGGGAAAAACAATATCAAGTAATCGGTTCTTGTATTAACGCGATCTTGAAATGGTCTTCATTCCCCCCCCCCCCCCCGGAAACCCTAAAATTCCCCCCTAGGGGGGGATTCCCCACCGGTTGATAACCACTGATCTAGACACATTCCATCAGAGGAAATGGACTCTACCTGTGAGTAGGTTTGCTTTTCTTAACAATTTTGTCAGAGCAGTGGTCATAAGGCCTACATTTTATCTGACAACTGGAAGAGTGGGGGAGGGGGGGGGGGGGGGGTGGGTTGTGAAGTTCACAACTTTCACATGGGACCTCATAGTTGTTCTAACCCTATCTGAGACAGTTTTGTATCCAATCTCACTACCAAATAAATCAAGGGGAGTGTGAATTTATTAGATACCAATGTTTCTTGGAAGCAATCCATCTCTGCATCTTCTTCTGTTTCTAATTGTTTGCTGTGTTGAATATGTGCGTTTGTTAATCCATCTTGGTTAAATATAAGATTTGTGGAGAAACACGTGAAGCCACCAAACCAACAAAAGACAGCAACAAATAAGTGGAATGTGTCTTGCAGTGTGCTGTAAAAATCTTTAATTTCGTCTTCCTCTGCTGTTGAAGTAGTTGCATATATCTGTATGAGAACTTCTTAACTTGAATTAAGGAATTACTTGGATATATTACTTAACCGTATTTTTATACTTAACAACTGCAACAAATACATGAGCAGAACCTGTGTCCGCAATTGTAGAAATAATAACATACATGAAAGAAACACTTGAGTAAATTCGTTTTAGCACTTATAAGCAAATATTTGAGTAGTATGATCTCCACCGAGAAGCAAGTGCAACTAGCTGTTTAAGTTCACCAGAAGCGAACCCTTTCGCGCAATGTTTCTACCACTGTACGTTTACACTATCAGTGCCACCCAGCACGCAAATAGTATATATTCTAGTCCACGATATATGACATGAGGTGGCTAGTTACCTTTCTCTTCGCCCTTCCATCCAAGATCATTTCCAGAAACTTCTCTGATATCCATTTTTATAAGGCTGTGTGGATCCTAAACAAGTACCCGTCGGAAAAAAAATAACTGCCGCTCCTGTAGACTGAACCCGAAACACTGCCTTGGCAGTTCAGCTTTTTGGCAGACTTCTTCATAACTTAAAGGTATTCTCGAGTAGATTCATGTCCTTATTTTGATAGTCAAAGAATGCGTTAAAATTAACCGACAAATAGTACGTGTTCTAGCAACAAACAGAGGGAATATGGAGAGTAATATTCGTTGTCTGTATGTTGAGACTAAATATATATTGGCACCTTGCCGTCTTGACAGACGATAGTTTGTGCTTTAAAAAAGCATAATAAATTTTACCTATGGTGGTAGCGAATGTGACTGATAAGGCCAATTCGCGAAGTAAATGTCCGTTCACAGTGGTCATTTCCATCATCATGCACCATCTTACGTCTCACACGCTCCGTGTGTGACTTATCTGCAATAATTTTCTCCTTTGTCTTTATTCCATTTCTGATGTTTGCCCTCCATGCAACACGTTCAGCGGCGACTTGCTCCAAGTGTGCATTATCAATGCCTGTATCAGTCATGTCCCGCATACACACATCTTTGTATCGTAGTAGTGGCCGACCCTGAGATCTCTTACCCATCTGTAATTCACCAAAAAAGATGTCCTTCGGTATTCTACCATCATCCATCCTCCTAAGATGTCCTATCCATTTAAGTCTACGAAGACTGAGCATGGAATAAACCGTCACACAACCTGATCTTTCCAATACTTCAGTATTTGTGATTTTGTCTAGCCACTTAATACCAAGAATTCTTCGCAGACACCGCTTATGAAAGCTGTTTAAACGTTACTTTTGGTGTGAGTAAGTTGTCCAGGTTTCACTGCCATAAAGAAGAGTACTAAGGACACAGGCTTGATAGACAAGGACTTTTGTCTTTGCAGTAAGCTTCCTGTTCTTCCAGACTCTTTTTCTTAATCTGTTCATTGTTGTTGCTGCCTTACCAATCCGGATGTTGATTTCCTCATTTAGGGATGATTTGCTATTTACCACTGATCCTAGATATGTAAAATGGTCCACCATCTCTAGTTCAGTGTCGTCAATAAAGATTGATGGTACCCCATGTGCACCTTGTGGCATAATCTGTGTCTTCTTTTTGCTAATTGTTAAACCAAATTCAGAACAAGCATTGGAGAATGTAGATAGTAGACATTGCAATTCTTCCTCAGAGTGGGTCGTAACTGCAGCATCATCTGCAAAAAGCAACTCTCTGATCAGTACCCTCCTAATTTTGGTCTTGGCCTTCAATCTCTGAGCATTGCACAGGCCGCCATCTGAGCGTGAGTGAATGTATATACCACCATCCTGATCACGAAAGGCATATTTCAGTAGAAGTGAAAAGTATATTCCAAAGAGGGTGGGAGCTAGTACACAACCTTGCTTAACTCCAGTCATGATTTCAAACTCTTCAGAAATTGCACCATCAAACTTGATTATACCTTTCATGCCTGTGTGGAACGATTCCACAATGGACAGAAGAGTTGGTGGGCAGCCAATCTTCTTTAGTGCCTTGAACAGACCCTCACGACTGACCAAATCAAATGCCTTTGTGAGGTCGATGAAGGCAATAAACAGTGGTTGATTCTGTTCACGGAATTTTTCTTGCATTTGTCGCAATGAGAATATCATATCAATGGTAGACCGGTTCTGTCGAAAGCCACACTGTGATTCGGGGTAGACTTGACCTCCTAGGACTTGAAGTCTGCGCAGAACAATTCTGGCAAATACTTTTCCAACAATACACAGAAGTGAGATACCCCTATAGTTGTTGCAGTCGCTCCGATCGCCTTTGTTCTTGTACAGTATTATGATGCTTCAATCTTTGAAATCCTGTGGGACTTGTCCTTCTCGCCAGCACACCTCTATTGGCTGGTGGATCTGTAGAGTGAGTGTGTCTTGCCCACTCCTGATAACCTCTATTGGAATCCCATCCTTACCTGGAGCCTTGCCAGATGCAAGTTCATTTATAGCACACTTAACTTCTGTCATGGTGGGAAGTGTGTCCAGATGGTCAAGAGTTGGTAGAGCCTCTATGGCGTTGAGGGCATCATCCGCTAGTTTGGTCTCACTTGAGTAAAGCTCCAAATAGTGTCCTACCCATCTGTCCATCTGCTGTTTCTTATCAGTTATGATTTCTCAGTCAAGGTTTTCAATGGTGCACTTCCCTTTGATCACTGGACCACAGGCTTTCTTTATTCCTTCATACATGCTTCTTATGTTTCCCTTATCACTTGCGATTTGAATGGACTCACATAACTTGATCTAATAATCATTTGCACACTGCCTGGCTGCCTTTTGCACATCCTTCCTAGCTTGCCTTACCTCACTCAGAGTGTTACGCGTTGGTCATTCCTTGTTTCTTAAGAGAGCTGTCTTCTTCTTATCAATCAAGGGCTGCAGAGTCTCGCTGTTTGCCGCAAACCAGTCCTGCCTCTTATGATCCACAGTGCCGTAAACCCCTACGGCAGTTTTATAAAGAGTTTCCTTAAGTTGACCCCACTTTTCATTTACTGTACAATTTCCTAGTGTATCAGTGAAAGCGACTTCAAGTTGCTGTTGAAACTGAAAGCACTTTTCAGGATCGTGAGTGTTAATAATATTAATCCTGGGGCTAGATTTGTGTTTAGCTGTGTAGATTCTCTTTGGTCTCAGTCTAACCCTTGCAACAACCAAAGAATGATCAGTATCACAGTCAGCACTGTGGTAACTTCAAGTCAATGATATATGGTTCAGATGTTGTCTCCGTGTGATGATGAAGTCCAGCTGGTGCCCATGGCCGGATCGTGGATGTTTCCATGTGACCTTATACATCTCTTTGTTTTAAAAAAGGAGTTAGTTAGTTAGTTAGTTAGTTAGTCGACAGATCATCCTCGTTGCACATCGAACCATTCAGTCCATAAGTGCTCGGATCCCCTCCTCAGCAAATCCCGCAGCGTGTAGCGGCTAACGACGCCAGTTCTGTGTTGGTTTATCAATCTTCTTTGGCTTCCTGCGTAGTGTTCTTGTTTGGCCACCCCTCTTTTACTTTGCTGCTCTCGCAGTCTGGCCATTGTTGTAGATTCACAGTCATCACTTGGTTCTCGCAAAAGTCTCACTTCTCGTAGAGCATTCAGGATGTCAGCCTGGTCCATGGCGCGTCCGCCCTCCACAGTAGCCTCACCTGCGAGCTTGTCAGCCCGCTCATTTCCTTGTACTCCCGCATGCCCTGGCACGAAGATGAAACTAATCTTTGCCAGCCGAGACCGCTTCAGAGGCAGCAACCATTCTCTTCGGATCGACCCCTCCTCTATCCTCTTGATCATGTTCATTGAGTCGCTAAGGAAACAAGCCCTAGTGAATGTCTGTGTCTCGAGCCATGTTATTGCTTCACTTACTGCCATGACTTCCATGGTCAGGCTACTTGTGGTTTCAGTGAAAGCACCAGAGTCCTCCTTCACAATTCTCCCTCCGGCCCGAGCTGTAAAGGCCCATGAGCTTCTCACATGTCGGACGACCGACCCATCTGTGTAGATGACCGCGTCACCGTCTAGCGAATTCTCGAAAATCAACGCTTGTACTTCAGCCTCAACAGCAGCCGGATTTTCTTGTCTGCATTTTCTATCTAGTTGGATGCAAACTGAAACGGATGTGCAGAAGTCTGTTGGCACTTGCACCCACTCCTCGCCAGGTTCTAAGTCCTCAAGTGAACACACCTGTTGAAGAATGTCTTCGGCTTGACCCATCCACGACCGTCCTCTTTTTAACCTGCTGCCCTTCACCTTCCTAATTTCACTATGCAGTGGATGTTGTGTGTTTGCGTTAATTCTGAGGTAGGCGCGTGCCCTGCAAACTTGTAATCCCTCTTCAATGGTTGGAAAATCAAGAAGGTAGCGCATCGCCCTGCATGCTGTATCTCTTGTACATCCAAGAATAATGCGCATAGCTTCATTCTGTATCCTTTCCATCCTTTCTATCTGCTTATGGCTGAGAGTCAGGATTGCCATTGCATACTCCAAAACAGACATGACCAGCCCCTCGTACAGAAGACATAGATGGCGCTGCTCACAGTTTGCTGCCGCCATCACCCGCATCGCTGCCAACCCCCGCTTGGCCTTTGTTATCACCTGGTCTATGTGCACATTATAAGCAAGGCTTCGATCAAACCGTATCCACAGGTAATTCATTGCCTGCGTTCTTTCCACCGTCTCTGAACACAGCATTACATTCCAAAAAGGAGTTTGTAATACATAAGTCATTTCTGGTGCAATGCTCCAGCAGTCTTTGCCCATTTTCATTCATGCGAGCGATGTTGTATTTTCCAAGGCACACTGGCCATGAACTCGAGTCCTTGCCCACACGAGCATTGAAATCACCGAGCATATAAATGTAGTCAGATTTTGGAGCTGCTTTGATCACGGAGTCTAACTCTTCATAGAACGAATTCGTCACATCATCAGAGGAATCGAGTGTCGGTGCATATGCAATAATAATGATGACAAAACCACAAGAGGTTGCCAAGCGCAGGGATAATAGTCTTTCATTTCCTCCTGCTGGAATTTCAATAATTCCCACTGCAAAGCCCACACCGTGTTGCCTTTTTTTCTACCTGCTCTCTAACCTTTTAAAAAATATGTAATTGTTTTCCCTGAGTGACCCTTCCTCGGTGAGGCGAGTCTCCTGCAGGCCAGCAATATCAATGTTAAGACGATTGAGTTCGGCATCAATCACAGCCGTTTGTTTCACAGCGTCAATATTGGTCAAGTCAGTGGAAAATCCTGGACACATGGTTCTCACGTTCCAGGTTGTAAGCCGTAGCTTGAGGTTTCTATTTTTTATTTTTATTTGTACCTGGTGCATTGGTTTTACAGCCTGCGATTCAGATTTTGTCCTAGCCCTAAGCACCCATTGAAGCAGGCCGGCTGTGGCGGATCAGCACTCAGTTGGCTGGGGGATGCCCAGCTTGAGGCGGGCGGTAGCTAATCATGACACCTGTAGGTGTGTCCCACCGTCAGAGGCACCGCGTGGCGCTCCATGTCTACGCCAATTGACAGGGACTTATAACCCGTAACAGTTGCCTCTCGCTTTGATTCCGAGACCAGTTAAGACCAGAGATAGAATGAGTTATTGCCTCTCCATAGCACAAAGCCTGGGCTAAAATATAGAGATCATGTGTTGCCCATGCAGCATGATCCCTCTCTCGGCCTGCCTAGTTCACTCCAGAGGAAAGGTAACACCTCTACATCTGATATAAGACAAGCTGCAGAAGCTGCCGGATCCGCAAAGCAATGCTCTAACTGTCCGCCTGTCGGAGTTTCGATCCTAGACCAGCCGCCAACCAAGGCTTAGGGCCTGGTCTGCCCTGCCATGACATTTTGTCTTTAGATTGCATTTCCTCGCACCAGGGTAAGGCTTGTACCCTTCCAATTGCGCTCTTCCGCCCGAAGCCGTTAGAACAATGTGAGGTGTCGGATTTGGTAAGCGCCGCCCAACGTTCGGCGCTAACAGAAAGCAGGTAGTACCGTCTACTGTTATACGGTAGCTCAGTCATATCTGACTAAGACCTGACACCTACCACAATATATATAATATATATATATATATATATATATATATATATATATATATATATATATATATATATATATATATATATATATATATATATGTGTGTGTGTGTGTGTGTGTGTGTGTGTGTGTGGGTGTGTGTGTGTATGTGTGTGTGTTTGTGTGTGTGTGTGTGTGTGTGTGTGTGTTTTAGACTAAATAACCCTCTGAGAATTAGGCTGGAGTCTGTTAACAACAAAGCATACATAAAATCTTTGAAGAAAGCATTACCAGTTCCGGTCAGAATGTGCTGGGCTAAAGCATGACCAGGTTACATCATAATAAACCTGTCCACAGTTATGAAGTTCCAGTATTTGTTTTGCACACTCCACTGGGTATTTTTTTTTTTTTATTTTGGGAGGTGAGGGATGGCTGTTCCAAACATTCCCCAGGGAGATGGTACTTTAGTAACGGGTCTAAAGACAAGTCTACATCAAGCTCACTCCGATAGACGCACATCCAACGCAGGGCTCAGGGGACATGAACGTCAGTACACGTTAAACCTCGCTGTCTTATAGTGTATTCCCGCCAAACTGCCAATACACAAAATAAACTAACCAATCAAGCAACCCACGTAATAACGTAAAGGTAAAGGAACATCCATAGCAGTTGCTGCCGTTGAGGTGTGAAGTGTCAGGCCTAAACATATTGTAGGCCATGACATTAGGTGGGGTGTGAAGTGTCATGCCTAAACATATTGTAGGCCACGACATTAGGTGGGGTGTGAAGTTTCAGGCCTAAACGTATTGTAGGCCATGACATTAGGTGGGGTGTGAAGTTTCAGGCTTAACACATTGTAGGCCATGACATTAGGTGGGGTGTGAAGTTTCAGGCCTAAACGTATTGTAGGCCATGACATTAGGTGGGGTGTGAAGTTTCAGACTTAACACATTGTAGGCCATGACATTACGTGGGGTGTGAAGTTTCAGGCTTAAACGTATTGTAGACCATGAAATGATGTGAGGTGACTAGTTCTCTTCATCGTTACCCTTCCTTCCCTGAACATTCACTGGTAGCCATTTGTGTGAGGCTGGGTTGATCCTAGACCCATAGTGGTCCGCAAAATTAATTATGTCACTGCAGGGGATTGAACCCGGAACACTACCTTGACAGGCAAGCGCAATGTCCACTAGACCAACGCGGCTTCTTAATAACCGTACGTGATCCTGGAGTAGATTCGTGTCTCTATTTTGACACGTAATAACTCACAGAGAACGAATACTTGAGTAGACTGGTTGTCCCCGTTTCGGTGCTTAATAACTTACCTTAAAAAAACAAGCGGATTCGTTGTCTGTATTTTGACATGTAATAATCTAGATAAAGAAATATGTACGTAGATTTGTAGTCTGTAATTTGATATTTAATAACTTAAATCAAGAAACATGAATAGATTCATGTTTATATTTTGATGTTTAATAATGTTCATACTCCAGTGTACTCTGTGGCGAAGGTGTTACGAATGCGATTCGTAAACCCACATACGGCGTTCGGAACACAGCTGCGTTGGTTTCCATACAAAGGTATGAGTGCCGGTCCTAAAGATGTCAATGGCAAACTAGGGAACGTAAACTTGCCAAGAAATCACAAACAATCAAAGCAATGTCGGGTTGACTGCAACGTCCTGTAAAGTATACTCCAGGAATTATTCTGCACCATGGGAATGGGGTTGTGTTTTGTGACCTTTGATTTGTCAGTCATTACGTGTGGTATTCTAAATACTAGGTTAGCTTCGCCATCTAGGAATCACTGAATACGGGCAAGTCAAGCAGGTTGTGACATATGGGGATAACATGCGCATTATATAACAAACACACCGCCTGCTTGCCCAACAACTACTGTTGACTCATACACTGTGTCTCTCCGGAATGTTAACTACAGTCAGTAAAGGACCTTTGTCCGTGTCCTGTACCTGACTGGTTATATGGTGTTAGCCCCACATGTTAGACTAATCGGCCCTTGATTGTTGATGTGTACAGTATCATGCCTGCCGGCTTTACTTTGGCAGCAAATTTTCTGGTACTCATTTTAGATTCGATGGACTTGACAGGGCAGAAAGAAATATTCGCGCCTCGACCACCAGGCTGGCAGGCAAGCGTGTTAGCCACCGTGGTACCCCGGCTTCCCCTTGTAAATTAATGTGATGGTTTGTTTTACACGCTTTAGACGCTATGATATATACGATGTTGGATATATAAGATATATGATGCTGGACTCATATCCTTATAGAGCACCCGGCGCTCAATGGGTGAAGTGGTCAGTCTCACACCGGCCGACTTTACTTTCTAAGACAGTTCTTGGTACCCATTTTAGGCTGGGTCCACCTGGGGGTCCAGATCAATTTTAAAATTTCGTATTTGCACCGCTACGGATCGAACCCTTGACCAGCGGACCGGCTGACGAGCGTCTATCCACTACGCTACCGCGGCTCCCTCTGTTAAATGTAGGACATGTTTATATATTCGCAAACATTGACTGGCATTCAGACAAGATAACACCAGATAACACAAACATCGAAAGCTATAGGTGCACGGGATTAAAACCATCTGCTCCCAAGTCAGTCCTGTCTAAATGAGTTTGTTTTTTTTTAAATATTTAATGTTTCATGTTTTTTTCCTGACTTTATTTTTTCATGAATTTTGCCCGGGCAGCGCCGTTAGGCTACTCTTTTTCGATTTCCAACTGCCAAGGAAGTTTTTACGTGCGCAACAATACACACGGGCGTCCGATCTCACTACCCAGAGATCAGGGGAAATTTTATTACTGGAAGTCCAGGTGGGTTTTTTTAAATAAATCCCGGTCCTCACCTGGGCCTGAACCCGGGACCTCCAGCACTCGAGGCGGACACCTTACAAGAAATTACTATCACCCTTGGGTTAATTTTCTGACCCTGAAATGTAAAGACGTACGGATGGACCACATCTCCTATTGAGTGCCGGTTGATCTACACATATGAGACTAGCATTATACACTCAATATGCCTCATGGCGTCAAAGAGGGTTCTTATATTGTTACTTAATGTGTCTAGGTTAGGTTGTCTTGCTGGTCCTCAGTCGATATACACTTGTTCCTTCAGGAGGTGCTGTCATCATTTGGTTCGAATCCAAATGTTCCTATAATTGTTCTTTTGCTTAGTGCCGACGTCGGAAAGCTACGACATGTGAACCAACCGTGGCAGTGGAACACTCTGGGTGTATTGAAATATGTATAAGTTCTCATAAAATATTGAATGTTTTATTAAATAGAAGCATATACGTCTTTTAAAGCTATTCCACGTTTTACATCTCTTGAATATAAAAGTTATTAGACATTGGAGTTCTGATGTAATATGAGTGAGTGGGGAGCAATAATTACTGACTTTAACGAAGTTAATTTCCTTCATATTCTTCCATTCTCTTCCGACCATCCCTACTACCAACTATATAGTTCTCTGGATTGTCTCATACTCGTGCCAATGCAGTCCGTTGGTCGTAGCTTGCATGTTGGTGTTGTTATTAAGTAATAATTGGGCATTTAAAATCTTGTGTTCTTCAAACTATTAGACATATTATCGCAGCAGATTGTACACATGGCAATTTTCAAAGAGATTTTCAAATAAACCTGTTGAGAATTTAAATTCTGCAAGACCTGATATTTGTATTTGTTCTTATTCATTTTGAAATATTCAGTAATACACTCCAAATAGTGGCGTTATTTAATGTATCGGAAACATGTTAATACTAGATCAAGATTTAATTGGATTGTTTTAATGGTTGTTGAATATAAACGTATGGTGCAATAAGGCTGGCACACTGAGTGGCTTTGTAACATTCCTTGGCAAAACACTACAAAAAGGTTGCCAACATTTGGTCTCGTGTGATAAGATTGTTACCTCTTTAAATTGACTTCAGCTATGTCCATCAGTACTTGTGCATATGTAGTTATCATACAGAAAAGCCTGGCATATGATATCAAATCATGCAATCTAAGAATGGAGGTGGAGGAGATCACAGCGGCGTTCCGTTGGCTGGAGTGCAAACATCGCACACATTTCATGATTTTAACGTAATCACAGAGCATGCTGAGAAAGGTGAAGACAGTCATGCTTCAAGCAGAGCGACATGTTTCAATTCAAAAATCAAAGATAGGGAGCATCTGTTTAATCTTGTCCTCAGGACAGGCTGGTGTTGTGAGAAACCAGCAGGTGGACAGTTTGGCTGGGTAAGCCAGTTGACTGGTGTATTGGTGCATGATTAGGCAGATGTGGTCAGGGCACTTTGAGATCAATTGTGTACTGTGGATAAACAGATAAAGCCCCATAACCTGGAAATAATGCAGCTGCAGTGAGTGACCAGAGGATCTTGCCGATAATCAGAGCTTCGAGGAAAAGTCAGACGGACCAATAATTATCAGACTAGAAAAAGTTAGACGGACCAATAATTATCAGACTTAGAAAAAGTCAGACGGACCAATAATTATCAGACCAGAAAAAGTCAGACGGACCAATAATTATCAGACTAGAAAAAGTCAGACGGACCAATAATTATCAGACTAGAAAAAGTCAGACGGACCAATAATTATCAGACTAGAAAAAGTCAGACGGACCAATAATTATCAGACTAGAAAAAGTCAGACGGACCAATAATTATCAGACTAGAAAAAGTCAGACGGACCAATAATTATCAGACTAGAAAAAGTCAGACGGACCAATAATTATCAGACTAGAAAAAGTCAGACGTACCAATAATTATCAGACTAGAATTGGTACCATTAGTGGTGAGACTCTTCTACGGCCGTTGAGAATGAGGACGGAGCACGTATGAGAATTTTCTGAGTGCTATGATGTCGGTTCTTGACTCAGCTCAACTCAACTTATTTCTCATAATCTGCACGATCTCACGAGTTTCCTCCAACACTTGATATTTCTTTACAGAACGTTTGTTTATTTCTTCTCGGGGACCCGCCGACGCTTCCCCCGAGGGACTGGAAACGATACAATGAGTTTAATTTTCCGCCTGTCTTCGCCTCTCCCACAGCTAATCCGCAAAACAGCAAACCGGAATTTAATAGCTCTCTCTTTAAACTCCAGCTGAATAACCGGCAAATGAACGTGCGATGAGCCGTTGAAATTGTGCACGCCTGTGTATCACACTGATGCATGTTGAATACTGTTTACGGCAATTGAGTCTGTCAAGACAAAGTGCTCTGAGTAAGTGATTCCCTGGCTTTGTTCTTCTGGTCTCCAACCCACAAGGAAACACAACGAGGGCGTCATCTTAGAAAAGAGCAAGTTATTTAAACAGTTGCCGTATATACACGCCGGCTGAAATTACCCTCAACTTGGAGCCATCCTGATGCCAAAACGAGAAGTTTTAAACATGAATAGCTGTAGAATATAACAAGATTTTAAAACGCGCTCCAGAAAATAAAGCCAATTTTAACGTGCAAACACTCCTTCCCTAGCCAATTGCTACTTTAACCTATATAGTCTTTATTATTATTTTGATCGCCATCATAATCATTTGTTATATGCTCCAATCTGTCATTTACTTTTTTTTGTTTTACTCCTCCTATTATAAATAGTTCATTATGTACTTTTTAATCCCAAGACAATTTTTATATAGAACTGTTAGCGTGTGCCCACTGTTGCCAGTTTTGCTCACGGATTTTCAGATTTCTGTTTTTTTGTTTGTTTGTTTTTTTTTTTTAAACTTAATATCTCAGTGATTTTAAATAAAATACCACCTTACAACTTTTCATGTCATATTTTTTTAAGTCCGAAGTCGGCTATGGATTTTTGTAACTTGTCGTTCCGTTGTAATACTAGCTTTCTGAACTTACTCCTAGAAAATAATACCGTGCTGTATCATTGCCTTTCACATTAGTAATTTATATGTGGGTATTCTTGTTTGTGCAGCATTTCTAGATTTTGGTAGATTTTTCCATGGCAGGGGCAAATAACGGCATACTCTTGTGATATATATTTACCGATAGGAGGCCAGCATGACCGAATGAATAAGAGGGCTCGTTTTTAAACATCCGGTGTGCTGATACTGAGGTAGCAGGTTCAACTCCTACACCGGTCAGCCAGTTGGACTAAAATGTTTACTTCTCGTCATTGACTTGGGGACGTAAATTACGAGTACCTGAGAAGTCGGAGTGGGATTCATCTGATGGCGAGGGACACGTGTATTAGGGAAAGCTAATCCACACGCAAAAATCAGTTCAGTGCACTAGAAGTGGTAGCACTTTAATGGAATACGCTTGAGTTCAAAGCGAGAAAACGCAAAAACAAAAAACAAACAACAAACAAACAAATATGGACATAATTCATATTCTGGGACTGAAATAGCACAACAGTATTCAGAAATGTATATTAATTAAACATAGTTCAAATAACAAACACACAAACACACAGGACCGTTATGCTAGGTCTGGTATGTTCATCATCATAATGAGCCATGCCGGTATGTTTCGCCATCTCACTCTTCTTCATCTTCTTCTTCGTTCATCCGGAGTTGTTTTTTTTTTTCGGATGTGATTGCGTTGTGCCTGTTTACAGCAGAGCTGCGTTCTTGCGCCGTTAGGCCGACACATCCGACTTCTGCGGGCATTTGTTGACCGGGTTAACCTTCCCGGGGCCATCTCACTCAATTACTAGCATCGTGGATCAGCTCAGTGTTCTTGTCTCGACCATACCATGTGACCAAGCCATCCGGGTATTTACTTTTCTGCCTTCCTCTTGTTCTCTTCCCCTCGATCTGGCCAATTGTCATCAAGTTCTCCAATTTATTTCTTCGCATAACGTGGCCAAAAAGTTGTGACTGCCTACGTCTAATTTCTCTAATCAGTTTAGAATTTTCATTTGTTTCTTGTAGGACTTCGATCGTTGGTTTTTCTGTCTGCCCACGGTATTCTTTGCATTTAAAACCTTGCCATAATCTGCAGATAATATGTTAGGGACATTTATAGAATAGATATGAACAGATGGTTCCATTGTCTTATACGCAATACCAATACACACTATGGTGTAGGGAAACCCCTGTTGCCAATAAATAGCACGAGAAATGATTTCACACGTATTGATAAACACTCATTGAAGTAGATAACAAAAAAAAAGTAGAGATTAGAGTGGGCCAAACACCGCCAGCTCAACACATGTCGGCTAACTGAAGTGAATGTTAGTGAGCCAAACTGCTGCAATTCCGTGTGGCTTGTGATATTATAACAGTTCCCTCTTTCAGTAGAGATGATGTCACAGCCGTTGTCTAACAGGAAAATGGTCATTGTGAAAGATAATGAGCACATGCCTGTCTAAAAGGCTAAATATACATCGGAATTTACCACTGGGAATCCAGATTTTCTAGTATGCTCAGATCACATGTACAAAATATGATAAGAGAACATGTGACTCTTCTATATCTGCTTCTGCGTTCTTCTTTCAAGAGGAATGCCTCACACCTAGTTATGTACTATAAAGGTAAGTGTGTTCGAATTCGGCATGCATTTTAATATGGTTTGCTTGCTCTAGACAGATTCCATTCAAGGTAACAGGATCAACCCTAGGTAGATCTACCCTAGGTAGATTTTTCCTTCTTAATAATTCTGCCAGGGCAGTGCCCTTATGGCCTGCTCCAACTGCCGTGGGTATTTTAACGTACTAATGTCGCTTGGAAAAATTCCTAGCACTGTGCTGGGAGGGAACCCTTATCTCATGAATTTTGGGCAGACACCGTAATCTTCTAGCCACTCCACCCCAAACACGTTACCAATAGCTCTGATTCGAGGAAGAGAATCAGTCACATACCACACGTTAACAGAAACAAATTAAACAACACTTGCCTGGGGCAGAAAAAGTTAAGTAACCATTGCTTCAGACTGAAAGAATAAAGTAACACTTGTCTGAGATTGAAAGAATTACGTAAGAATTGCTTGAGGCAGAAAAGGTTAAATTACCATTGCCTTACTCAGAAAGAATTAAGTGACAATGGTCTGTTATGGAAACATTACATGACATTTACTTGAGACTGAAAGAGTTAAGTAATAATTGCCTGAGAATGAAAGATGTAGGTAATAATTGCTTGAGACTGAGAGAATTAGGTAACAATTGCATGAGACAGAAAGGATTAAGTAAAAATTGACTGAGATTAAAAGAGTTAAGTAATAATTGTTTCAGAATGAAAGAATTAAGTAAAAATGGCTTGATATAGAAAAAGTTAAGTAACAATTGCCTCAGATAGAAAAATCTAAGCGGCAGTAGTCTCATCCCCGGCTGATCAAGAGCCCAGTGCTTCGGTAGGCTCGACTCAGTAACCCCGTTTCACGTGTTATTCAGGCTACTACTCACACTTGTATGGCCCCAGCTCAACCCCCTATTCAGGCTAACAGTCACGTATGTCATGATCCGTCATAACGCAGGTCCTGGCAAGTTGTTTTACCCACCAGCAACTCTTCGCGTCAATTACTCTAGTGTTAACAAAAGGAAACTTCATTTTTCAGCTAGTCTACAACTATGCACGCCAACCATGCACGCCAACGTGGGCCACTGGGTCAGAATGGTAACATTGCGTGCGAGATTTCGTTAACTTCCCCTGATAGTACAGGCATAATCTGGCTACCTTTTAAGTTACGTTATGTTATGTTATGTTATGTTATGTTATCGGCTCTATGATGGAGGGGTTGCGGACGCAATTCGTATTCCCGCATACCGCGTTCATATCAGAGCTTCGGGCGTTGGTTTTTATACAATGGTATGTGTATCGGTCGTTTAGAAAGCTATGGAAAACTAATGAACGTAAACTTGCCAAGAAATCACAAACAGCCACATCCATCGTAAAGGATTACTATGTTATGTTATGTTATGTTATGTTATGTTATATTATGTTATGTTATGTTATGTTATGTTATGTCGGACGACGCCATTACACATAAGACATTCCCGTGCGAGATCAATCCTCCGACTCAGCAGCCATGCCAAAGTATTTCCTCTTTTTCTCACTGTTGCCATGCCGGTCTCCGTGGCCTAAATCCTTGCGAACGCGATTCATGAGCCGCTTACCACGCGTTCGAAACGCGGCGGCGACCGATTTAGCAGCAGATTGTGTCGCGCTGGAGTTTTAACGTGTTGATATGGGAGCCGGTCGTTCAGAAAGCAATGGGAAACTACTGAACGTAAAACTTGCCATGACATCAATAACAGAGTAAAATGCTGATGTTGACAGCGGTGTCCTGTAAATAGGACCAACAAAACTGTTGCTATGTGGAGTTGGTTATGATATCGCCTCTCTTGACCTCACAGGGTCATTGACGTGCTTGACCAAGCTTCACTCCGTTTGTTTTTTTTTTCTAAAGAAGTTTCCTGCTGTGGGACTGTGGTGTGACAGCATCGTCATATTTTGTTGGCCTGCGTGCATGAAGAATTAGCTGCCCAATCTTGTCATCACTTTCGCAGGCGACGAGCCCAGGCGTCGAACCGGCGTCCGACCGCGACATGACACTATCAGCGCAGTTCGCGACCAACCTCGCTAATTAGTTGCTACCTATTAGCAGCTCCTCACACAACAGAGCATGGGCCTCAGGGAGCAGCCTTCATCGTTATTATCGCCGAGTACAAATAATAAGAACATCAAACGTCGCAGAACGCTAAGAAATCATTCATCAACTGTGAACCATTTCATGCACAATTCTAGCATGCCGAATGAGATTTCCTTATTTCCACATGCATTAGCATATCGCGTAACATGCAATGCCATCTTTCACTGGTCGGCGCGAAAATTGTTTCAGAGATATCATTTTGTGGAGGAAATGAGAAAAAGAACCAGAGTCATAATCTGTATACGGAACAAGACATGGCGTGATGGCCACTAACTACATTGTAAGAGTTTTAGACACATACAAACACACACACACACACACACACACACACACACACACACACACACACATATATATATATATATATATATATATATATATATATATATATATATATATATATATATATATATTCATTCATTCATTCAGTAGCATGTCCTTTACAGAACCTCGCTCTCATAACAACCTTCCGGAAAATCCTCTCGATCATAAGCAAGATGTCCCGCGTCTGATACACCCATCTGGAGATCATCCGCCACATCCTGCACCCATCTTCTCTTTGGCCTTCCTCTTCCTCTCTTCCCAGGTATATACCCCTCCATTATTGTTCTCTCCAAACTTTCGTGACGTTTCAAGTAACCAAAATATTTCAATTTTCTTTGTTTTATCGTCTTTAATAGCCAACCTTCTTCAATATTCAGCTCTTGAAGTATGGATGCATTTGTTCTTTTCTTTACCCAAGATATTCTTAGAACTCGTCTATAACATTTATATTCAAAGGCATTTATGCGCTGTTCAGCTTGTTTAGTAAGTGTCCAGGTCTCACAGGCGTATGTTGCAATGGGAAAGATGCATGCTCTTAAAAATCTAATTTTTGTAGTTCTGTCTGTCCCACTCCATAATTTATTCAGTTGTTTTAGTCTTTGAAGAGCAATTGATAGTCGTCGTTTAATTTCTTTCATTGTGTCACCGTTGTTGGTAATCAATGACCCAAGATATTCAAAATGTTCCACCACCTCCAATTTTTCCTCATTAACATATATTTCTTTCTCCATAGTAGTTTTATCTGTATGCATTATCTTTGTTTTTGCTATGTTAAGATATAAGTTGTGATTTTCACTATTCAATTGGGTTGAGGCTATTAGGTTTTCTATTCCATTCTGTGTTGTGGATAGCAATACTGTATCATCAGCATACCGAATCTCTGGTATGTCATGACCACCGATATTTAGGGCATCATATAGCTCCCTGTTTATATCGTCTCTTACATTTCTCATTATATTTTTGGCATACAGGTTAAACAAATAGAGGGACAGCACAGATCCCTGACAGACTCCTTGCTTGATGTCAAACCAATCTGATGTCTCGCCATCTATTCTCTCTCTCTCTCTCTCTCTCTCTCTCTCTCTCTCTCTCTCTCTCTCTCTCTCTCTCTCTCCCGCTCTCTCTCTCTCTCTCTCTCATGCCGGCTCCATGGCCGAGGGGTTAGCAGCTTTCTCCGCTAACCCCGAATACTCTCGTCACGTGACGCGACGAGAATTAGCAGTGGTTCGAATCGCAAAAGTGACTTATGAGAGTATGGCGCCGGTCGCTCAGAAAGTCGTGGGGTGCTGATGAGCGTAATCTAGCCTAGGAATCAACATACAGCTGAAAGATGCTGGTGTTGACCGCAATATCCTGAAACAGGATGGAAACGCGGGAAAAAAAAAATATATATATATATTACATATATATATATATACATATACATATACGGAACAAGACATGGCGTGATGGACACTAACTACGTTTCAAGAGTTTCAGATAGACCCCCACACACACACACTCACATACACACACACATACACACACATTATATGACCGGTACATGAAATAAACCCACTACCCAGCAGTCAGCACACAGGGAGTTCAAACCCGAATCCGATACACCTCTAGGCCACAATGACCTATTTACGTTACGTGTCTAAACTCGAACCCGATAAACCCCTAGGCCACACTGACCTCTTTACTTTAGATACCTAAACCCGAAACCCGATAAATCCCTAGGCAACACTCACCTTTGTACTTTATGTATCTAAACCCGAACCCGATAAACCTCTAGGCCACACTGACTTCTTTACTTTACCTACCTAAACCCGACCCCGATAAACCCCTAGGCCACACTACTCACCTCTTTACTTTACCTACCTAAACCCGAACCCAATAATCCCCCAGGCTTTACTTTACCTACCTAAACCCGACCCCGATAAACCCCTAGGCCACACTACTCACCTCTTTACTTTACCTACCTAAACCCGACCCCGATAAACCCCTAGGCCACACTACTCACCTCTTTACTTTACCTACCTAAACCCGAACCCAATAATCCCCAGGCTTTACTTTACCTACCTAAACCCGACCCCGATAAACCCCTAGGCCACACTACTCACCTCTTTACTTTACCTACCTAAACCCGACCCCGATAAACCCCTAGGCCACACTGACCTCTTTACTTTACCTACCTAAACCCGAACCCGATAAACCTCTAGGCCACACTGACCTCTTTACTTTACCTACCTAAACCCGACCCCGATAAACCCCTAGGCCACACTACTCACCTCTTTACTTTACCTACCTAAACCCGAACCCGATAATCCCCCAGGCTTTACTTTACCTACCTAAACCCGAACCCGATAAACCTCTAGGCCACAGTGACCTCTTTACTTTACCTACCTAAACCCGACCCCGATAATCCCCTAGGCCACACTACTCACCTCTTTACTTTACCTACCTAAACCCGAACCCGATAATCCCCCAGGCTTTACTTTACCTACCTACACTGTGTTGCAATTTTGTATGGACGGAAGAGGATGGGCAAGCTAACTGCCCTCTCGTCTCATTATCCCGTGGTCTAGAATACGTGTATACTCAACACTTTATCCTCGTCAGCAGTATTCACTAATTGTATCTTTTATTTTGCCTTTGTTATAAGGCTATCAGTAGTCGACGTGGCCGGCTTTCACCTCATCATTTCATAGACACAGACATCTGATCTCGACAGCACTTTTTAGCGCTTTCAAGAGAAGTCGCCCTAATTCATCAAGAAGCCTGATACGGGGGAGGAAAATGGTTCGCAAAGCAAACTCAAAGAAACAGCAGCCTCACAAGATGTGCAGCGTTGGAGCCGCCAAGCCTGCACAGGGGACGAATGTGGAGAACCTGCCTGCTAGCTGCAGTAAAGACCATTTAGCTACAGCCAAATCAAGTGATGCTACCACGAGAAAGACGGATGTCAGCCCACCACAGACAAGAGCCAAGACAGCTGAGAAGAAGGAGGAGAAAGATACCAGAGCCGGTAAAACCGATCTCAAGACAGCCAGATGGGTTATAAAACGTGTTCAAGTGGAGCTGTCAGACGACGAAATCCTAAAACAGCTACAGGAGGAAAACATTCACATCAGAATTCTGAAGGCACAGCGGATCGTGACGTACTCAACGATACCAACCACACTGGCGGTGGTGACGACTGATGGCAACGAGATTCCACACCAGGTGTCAATCAACAACATAACTCAACAGCCTGAATGGTTTATACCAAGAATCAACCAATGCTCAAGATGCCAGAGGGCCGGCCACAGTCGAACAATCTGCCGCAGCAAGACTGAAATCTGCCGCTACTGTGCCGATCACCACGCATTCAGGGAGTGTCCGCTGGCAAAACAGGACACTGACTTCAGAGCATCCAACAACAAGAAGAAATGCACCAACTGCCTGGGCAAGCATGGGGCGAGATACCTGGGCTGTCCGTACCTGCAACGTCACAGAGACGTCTTGAAGATCGCCACCATCACAAAGACACCATTCAAGGAAGCAATGCGGAGGGGCGAGACAGCCACGGGTGTAGCACAAGCTGAAAGAGATCAACTTCAAAAGCAGATAGACAATCTGAAGAAACAAGTCAAGGCACTGCTGACGACGACTCCGAATAGCGATAATGAGAAGCTGCTGGCCGACATGAAAGAAATCCACCACAACATGAAACAAGAGATGGAGCACATGGCTGAGATGAAGAAGGAAAACGAGGAAATCCTACAAAAGATCAAGACCGAAAGAGAACTACTGAGCGCTGAAAGGATGCAGCACCAAACCAAACCAACAGAAGAGAGGAAGCAAGATGAATCACCACATAAAAACGTCGAAAAACTGATGAAAACAATTCACAAAAAAGGAAGCAAAAAGACGCACGAAGGAGCCAAGCCACAGACCAATCAGAAGCTGCAAGCAGTAGCCAGTAGTCCAGCCACGATATCTAAGCAACCCGAGATGAAATCAGCATCCTGCCAGGTAGAGGAGTGGTTCGTACGACAGGTCGACGAAGACGAATGGAGAGAGTACGAAGACGAGTGCGCCGCCCAAGTAGCCTACTGCGAAGAAGAGGCAAGGCAATTTAAACAACGTCGCCTGGAGTTGGAAAACAATAAGTCCCCTTAAGGACTGCACTCAGTCGAGCCAGGAGCCTACACTAACAAAAGATACGGACAATGCACAGAACATGAGACTAAAAGACCCAATAAAAAGTCCTTATAAGGACTAAAATCAGACGAGCCAGGAGCCTTCACTAGCCAAACAAAACACCAGAAGAGCCAGAAGCCAATGCCACCAAATGAAACTATTTGAAGAGATGCAATGCAAAGGGAAACAAACCTACAAGAACCAGACGTCACTCGAAAGAGAGCAAAATTAACAAACAGGGCGAAAGACCCACACAAACCCACGGATCGACTATCTAACCAACGCTGAAAGAAGCAGGTTGAGGGAGACCGAGTTTGCAATTTTTGTTTTCAATATCGGATCGGATCGGACGTGGCCGGAAGGATCGAGAGCTCATTCTTAAACTTCCAGTGCATTGATGGCGAGGCGGGGCGCTCAGTCCCTACACCGGCGTTAAATTGGACTTAAACGTTGACTTCTCGTACAGAAAACAATGGCAAACTACTGAACATAATATTGCATGGAAAATAAACCTAGAGTTGACCACAACGTCCTTAGAATGACGTGCAATATTTAATAAGGCAATCACTTAATGTCAGAGAGAGAGAGAGAGAGAGAGAGAGAGAGAGAGAGAGAGAGAGAGAGAGAGAGAGAGCACTGGCATTTATAAAGAAACTGTTTAATAAGGCAATCACTGAATGTCAGAAAGAGAGCACTGGTATGTTATATAGAAACTCTTACGTCAGTCGACAGTGCATCTGATGATGATGATGATGATGATGATGATGATGATGATGATGATGATGATGATGATGATGATGATGATGATATTATAAGATTAGGTCCACACTAGAGCCAATCTTTTACTACCAGAAACATGCTTTCATGGAAATAGCCAAGCCGGTGCTTCAGCCATACTCACCGATCGGTATAGTATTATGATGGTGTTAGTATCGTAAAGACGTCTTTGTTTTCCAGAAAGTTCTTTGACATCCATTTCAGCATGGACTCTGGAGCCATCAATCCAGAAGGATTTAAACGAAGGATCTTCATGATTGGTGTTTTAATTGAGGGACATACTGTTCACTACACTGCCACGAGTAACTCAAATGAGGCCAAACCTGACATTTTTTTTTTTTTTAATATTTTGAAAAATCGAAATCTCAAAACGTCTTCGGATCTCATTTCTAGATTTCAAATGTCGGGGACTAAGTGGTCTCGAGGTATGGTGTCCGCCTCGAGTGCTAGAGGTCCCGGGTTCAAGCCCCGGTGAGGATCGGGATTTTTTTACGTCGACATCCAGTAATAAAATTCCCCCTGGTCTCTGGGTAGTGAGATCGGACGCCCGTGTGTATTGCCGCGCACGTAAATAAATCCCTTGTCAGTTGGAAATTGAAAAAGAGTAGCCTAACGGCGCTGTCCGGGCAAAATTTGGAGTTAAAAATCTACCCAAAGTATTTAAGGATCCTCGCTGGTGCTACGGAGTTCGTGCACTGAGCTAAGTTTCTCCGGACTCAGGCACTTATGGGGTACAGTGATGTTGATCCGTCGACTAAAACTTTAAAAAAAAAAAACTAAAAATAACTAAATGTCGGGGAGAAATTGGGAGATATTTCACATAAAATATGACTCTATGGACTATTATTCATTCTTTGAATTATCATCATCTGTAACACGCTAGGTGCAGGACTGTGCCCTCATAATAAAGTTAGCTGCACGTTGTTTACACGAAGTCGCAATCAACCCCAGTATGTATTACCCTGTTATGATTTTCTAGGGATCCCAGTAGTTTACCATAATTTTCTGAACGGCCAAGGCTCATACAATTGTAAACATGAAGCCCAAACCACCCTAGATTGATTTCGAACCAATTATGTCTGGATTGTAAACTGTATTCACTATCCCTAAGCCATCCAAGCAGGCTACCTCCATAATCATCATCATCAAGTGCTATGCCTAAGTCGTGGGCCGTCATGGTTTGTCATCTCATACTATCATCAGAGTCTGGAGTAAGGTCTGTATTCTTGTCCCGACCATTCCCTGCTGCCTAACCATAAATGTATTTATCCCTTTGTCTTCTTCTTGCACTTTTGCCATCAAGCTTGCCAGTTGTCAGTAAATTTCCAATGTCACTTCTCTTCATAAACATGTCCACAATATCTTGACTGCCTATATCTAATTTCTCAGATCAATCCTCGTTTATCATGTGTCTCTTAAATGACTGTCTCATTTGATTTTTAGTCCGTCCATGGTATTCCTTGTATTGTTCTCAAAAAGCACATTTCATTAGATGATTATCATCTTGTCTGTTAATTGTCCATGTTTCACACGCATACAACAATATGGGTTCTTTACAGCACTCCCTAATAGTCTTTCTGAATGCATCTCTGTAAGCCAGATGCCCTGCCTCTATTGAAGCCAGATGCTCTGCCTCTATTGTTGCCATGTATAAATTATCTATCACATCCTGAGTCCACCTACCTAGTCTTCCTCTCCTTCGCTTCCCCGGTATGCCTCCCTCCATAATTATCTTGTCAAGATATTGTCGCTTTACATCCCCCATAATTGCACTTTCCTCATATATTTATGTATTGGTTTCAATAACCACTCTACGTCAACGTGTAGCTCCTGTTATTCTGTTTGTTCCCTTTTTGCCTTTAATGAATTGCTAGCACACTCCTGTAACACGTATGTTCAAAGTGCGCTTTTAATGATCCTCGAACATCGCATTTTTAATTCACATTTTTGGAGTAACCTTAGAAGCAAGATGTTGGTAGTTTGAATCTGTGCACTGATCTATACGGGGAAATATCGCTTTTCGTGTATCAGGAGAATACAAAAATTAAGAGTTGTAATGTTTGAATTGGCAGACACATCCTCTTATACAGCCATCTGAAGTGTCTCTGGCATTTTTTAATTAACGTGCATGCCATTGTATGTGGCGTATTCTTGGCAAATAATTAATATGAACAAGTTATGGGAATGAAAAGAGAACGAATTAAGAAATACAAAAACACGCCCATTCTGTTCACGTTATACAGCCATGGTAGAGTAGGTACAATTAATGTGGGAATCTCGATAGCGTTAAAACTTAGTTGCATATCATTTACAGGACGTTGCAGTCAACACCAGCATTTTTTGTTGTTGTGATCTCTTGGCAAGTTTACGTTCAGTAGTTTGCCATGGCTTTCTGAAAGACCGGAACTCATACCATTTCGTAAAAAACCAACGCAGCGTGGTCTGTTGCCATATCGCGTGCCGCTGTGTTTCGAACGTGGGTATGCGGTATCATGAACCGCGTCCGAATCCTCATTGCCACGGAGTCGGTCGTGAAAGAGTATTGGTTAGAAATTCGACTGCTGAGTTGTCATGAATTCGATCCTCAATTGAGTGAATTCCAATTTATTTATTTTTATTAAATTAACCTTGGCTCCCTGGTCGCCCCAGCTCAAAATAGGTACCAAGAATGTCTTGGGAAGTGAAAGCGGCCGACGTGATACTGACCACATCACCCACTAAATGACCATTGGTCTATAACAATATATGTCAAGTAGCGTATGCCTGATGCGCCTTAAGAGCTGTAAAAGGGTACTGTAATGTGTTTTCAAAATATACATTGTATAATTCCCAAAATGTCTATTGTATCACTCTTAAACTGTCTATTGTATAATTCTCAAACTATCTATTGTATAATTATCAAACTATCTATTGATTAATTCTCAAACTATTTATTGTATAATTCTCAAACTGTCTATTGTATAATTCTCAAACTGTCTATTGTATAATTCTCAAACTATCTATAGTATAATTATCAAAACTATCTATTGTGTACTTCTAAAACTATATCTATATATATAAAATAGAATGTATGTCTGTATTTCTGTATGTATGTATGTTATTTATGCGTTCGCGAACGGTCCATCCGATTGAGATGAAATTTTCTACACGTCTTCTAATTATTCCCGTGCTGCCAACTGTCATAGTTTTTTTTAGTGTTAGTTAGTTAGTAAGTTAGTCTTTCCTCTTGAGCCTAATACGGCGCATAGGGCAGAAGTTCTGTCTCTCCATGCTTGGCGGTTCGCTGCTACCTGTTGTAGATCTTGGATATTTACTTGGCCATTGAATGAGCCTTCTCTAATGATGGTTCTACGCAGGGTCTCTCTTGGTCTTCCCCGTTTTCTTTTCCCTACTGGTGACCATATGAGGGCTTGGTAGGGGAGTCTTGACTTGTCCATTCTGAGTACATGGCCGATGTAGTTCCAACGGCGTCTTCTTATGAAATTGGATACTGTATCTTGCTTGGTCTCTTGTCTTATTTGCGAATTGGTTCTGAAGTCTCTCCAGTGGATGTTTAGAAGTCTTCTAAGACATTTGTTCTCAAAATTGTCTAATTTTTTATCTAAAGCTACCGTTGATTTCCAACTTTCACATCCATACGTTAACACTGGAATCACACAAGAGTTGAAGATTTTAAGTTTGTGTGTTTGCTGAGTGTCTTTGACTTCCAGATGTTTGACAGTTTATTGAAGGCACTAGACGCCAGTGCGATTCTAGATGATATTTCTGGTGTTGAGTCACCTGTAGATGTCATTTTGCTTCCTAGGTATGTAAAGCTGTTGACTTTTTCAAGAACGTAGCTGTTCAATTTGGTGTCATCTGAACTGTTGGTAAGATCAATAGTGTTTGTTTTTGTGGTGTTAATTTGGAGACCAATTTGCCCTGAAACATTTTGGAGGTGGTTTATTTTCTCTTGGGCATCCGGGTGTGTTGAACTCAAAAGCACTATGTCGTCGGCAAAGTCCAGGTCTTCTAGAGTTTTGTCAACCCAATGGATACCCATATTTGTGTTGTTTGTGCATTTGCGCATGACCCAATCGATAGCTATTCCAAAAAGCATCGGTGATAAGACAGAACCCTGTTTCACTCCTGTTTCGACTGAGAACCAGTCAGAGTTGCCTGTTTCTGTTCTTACGCAGCAACGTGTTTCTTTGTAGAAAGATTTTAGGACGTTGGTATATTTGGTAGGAAAACCATAGATGTTAAGTAGATTCCAAAGTGAAGGACGGTGGATACTGTCGAAGGCTTTTTGAAAGTCGACAAAGTTGGTGATTAATTTCGACTGGAATTCTACGGAGTCTTCAATGATTATTCTGAGGGTGAAAATGTGGTCTATGCATGACCGTTTTGGTCTGAAGCCTGCTTGTTCTTCTCTGAGCCTTTCATCTATCGCCTTTTTCAATCTCTCAAGTAGCATGCTACAAAAAAGTTTTCCTGGTACTCACAATCATTTTTTTTTTTTTTAGTGTACAAACAGTTATTTACTTAATGTCTTTTAATAATTAATTTACATTATAATGTATATATAGCGAGAGGACATAACTTCTAATAGCATTGCTATATACGTAAAATTGTTGCATATTTCTCAAGTAGATGGACCTTTTCACTACAGTTATCTACAGGCATATGCGTTGTAATCCCCCTCCTCCCCCTCCTCCTCCTTACCCTCCTCATTCCCATCCTCCTTCCCCATCTCCACTTCCTCCCCTCCTCCTCCTCCCCTCCTCCTCCTTCTCCTCTCCTCCTCCTCCCCCTCATCCTCCTCCCTCCATCTACTCCTCCCCCTCCTCCTCCTCCTCCCCCTCCCTCCTCCCCCTCCTAGGTCCTCCTCCCTCCATTCTCCTCCTCCCTCACTCCTCTACTCATCTCTCCTCCTCCCCTTCTCCTCCTCCCCCTCTTCCTCCCTCCTCACTCATCCTCATCCCCCTCCTCCTCCGCCTCCTCCTCCTCCGAACTCTTCCCCATTCCTCCTCCCCCTTCTCCTCCCCCTACTGCTCCTCCGCCTCCTCCCCTACTCCTCCTCTCGCCTCTTCCTTCTCCTACTCCTCATCCTCCCCACCTCCCCTTCCTCCCCTCCCTCCTCCCCCTCCGCCTCCTCCCTTACCCTCCTCCTCCTCCCCTCCTCCCCATCCTCCTCCCTATCCCCTCCCCCTCCTCCTCCCCATTCTCCTCCTCCTCCACCCCCTCCCCTTCTCTTCCCCCTCCTCCTCCCTCTCCTCCTCCTCCCCCTCATGCTCCTCCTCTCCCTCAGCCTCCTTCCCTCCTCCTCCTCCACCTCCTCCCTCTCTTTCCTCCCTCCTCCCCCTCCTCCTCCTCCCCCTCCTCCTCCTCTCCCTCCTCCCACTCCTCCTCCCTCCTTCTCCTCCTCCTCCTCCCCTCCTCCTCCCCTCCTCCTCCTCATCTCCCTCATCCTCCTCCTCCCCCTTCTCCTCCCCCCTCCTCCTCTTCTCCTCCTCCTCCCCCTCCTCCTCCACCTCCTCCTTCTCATCCTCATCCCCTCCTCCTCCCCTCCGCCTCCTCCTCCCCCTCCTCTCCTCCTCCCCCTCCTCCTTCTCCCCCTCCTCCTCCTATCTCTTCCCTCTCCTCCTCCCCCTCCTCCCCTACTCCTCCTCCGCTCCTCCCCTACTCCTCTTCCGCCTCCTCCCCTACTCCTCCTCCTCCCGCCTCTTCCTTTTCTTCCTCCTCCTCCCCCCTCCCCCTCCCCTCCCCTCCTCCTCCCTTATCCTCCCCTCCTCCTCCCCTCCTCCTAATCCCCCTTCTCCTCCCTTCCTCCCCTCCTCCTCCCCCTTCTCCTCCTCCGCCTCCTCCAACTCCTCCCCCTCCTCCCCCCTCCTCCTCCTCCCTATCATGCTCCTACTCCTCCTTCCCCTCCTCCCCTCCTCCTCCCCCTCCCCTTCCCTCCTCCTCCCTCCTCCTCCCCTCCTCCTCTTTCCCCCTCCTCCTCCTTCTCCACCTCCTCCTCCCCCTCCTCCTCCTCCTTTTCCCCCTCCTTTTTTTCTGCTGCTGCTGCTGCCGCCGCCGCTCCATTTACCCAAGTTAATTGTTGGGGGAAGATGTAAAGATCTTTCAAGTGCTCTTTCTAATAATAGCCAGACAGACAGACAGATAGATAGTCGGGAACGGGAACGGGAGCTTATATGACTACTTATATGGATTAAATGAGATGCTTCCCATCTGAGGCTGGGCGAAGCCGAGCCGGGTCAGACAGACAGACAGACAGACAGACAGACAGACAGACAGACAGACAGACAGACAGACAGACAGACGGGAACGGGAGCTTATATGACTACTTATATGAATTATATGAGATGTTCCCCACCAGGTACTGGGCGGGGCCGGGCCGGGTCAGCTAGTATTGTATAATTCGCAAACATTTTTTTCGCATATCTTTTTACAGGACATTGCAGTCAACACCAGCATTTTTCAGCTCCTTTTGATGTCTTGGCAAGTTTTACGGTCAGTAGTTTGCCATTGCTTTCTGAACGACCGGCTCATAAACCTCTGTAAGTAAACAGCGCGACACGATCTGCTGCCAAACCTCGCGCAGCTGTGTTTCGTACTTGGGTATACGGGATTACGAACAACGTCTTTAATCCCTTCGCCAGGGAGACCAATTCTCAAACTATCAGTTATATAATTCTCAAATTATCTATTGTATAATTCTCAAAACATGTATTGTATAATTCAAGACAATGCAGTGATAAGGAAAGAAGTAGATGTAACTAAGTTCCAGAAAAGTCTATGGTCTTGATGACCATAGGGTTATAATCAGCATGTGCCATGTCGGTAAGCGTGGATTGTCATGTTTCGCCACATTACACGATCACCAGGGTCGTGGGTCAGCTCTGCGTTCTTGTCCCGACCATGCCATGTGGCCAAGCCATCCAGGTATTTACTTCTCTGCCTTCCCCTTCTTCAAATATTTAAGATTTTTTCTTTCTTACTATTTGCATGATGGTTCTCTGCAGGAAATAGAGAAGAAGGGCACAATGTCAGACGGGCCTGCGTGTCCAATTCTTAACCCTTTGAAATAAAGATTTTCTTTCGTTCGTTCCTTCGTTCGTTCGTTCGTTCCCCTTGTTCTTTTTCCCTCAGTCTTGTCAGTTGTCACCATGTTCTCTAGTTTCTTTATTCTCATATCAGTCCCCCCAAAAATATTGACTGTCTACGTCTAATTTCTCTAATCTGTTTGAGATGTTCAGTTTGTTTCTTGTAGGACTTGCTGATTTGTTTTTATGTCTGTCCATGGTATTCTTTGCATTTCCCTCGGAAACCACATTTCCACAGCCATCAGATGTTTTTCACCTTGTCTGCTCATCGTCCACGTTTCACATCCATACAAAACAATAGGATCTATGTAGCAATTCAACGCTCGTTTCCTCGTTGCAATTAACGTCTATTTATTAGTCAGTATGTTTTATATTTTGCAAAAAGCTACCCTAGCCATAGCGATTTTTGTTCTAATCTCTTCAAGACACCTCCATTCAGATGTTATGACAGTTCTGAGATAGTTGTGCCCGTTCACTTGATAAGAATATTCCCATTTATCCTTATATTGCATTATGGTATTTCTTTCTTATTTGAGACGATCATAACATCTGCCTTCATACAGTTTAATTCTAACAATAGTTGTTCACTGAGTTATTACAATGTTACAGGTCCTTTTCATGGTCTGCAGTCCATACTGTATCATCTGCATGTCTAATGTTATTGATGATATGTCCCCTAAAGGTGATTCCTCTAATATCTTCTAAATTTCTATAAAAAAAAAAAAAAAAAAAAAGAATTTTTAAAAATGTGTTCACTGTTTAGGGAAAGAAGATCTGGAGATATTACACATCCCTATCGTACACCTCTCTTAACAGGCTGATATTAACCTACTTCATTATCAGTCTTTATGGCAGCTGGTTGTTTCTAATATATGTTTTTCACACGTATAGGACCCTTCCCATCAATTTGTAGATCTATAAGCATCTTCATCATGTTGACATGTCTTACTTTATCAAACGTCTTTGTGTCGTCAATGAAACAAAGATGTAGGTCTTTGTTTACCTCTATTGAACGCTCGATTAATGTTCTCAGCAAGTACGCGGCAATTACTGTGCCCTTGCCTTCTAGGAACCCACATTGTTCTTCTCCTATTTCAGATTGTATTTTCTTTCTTACTATTTGCATGATGGTTCTTAGCAAAACCTTCCTGATGTGTCTCATTTTGCTGATTGTTCGATGTTGATTACATTCCAAGGCTCCTGATGTCTTTGCGATTGCTATAAATGTAGATTTTACATAATTCAGGAGGTACATCTCCAGTATCGCATATTGCGTTCATCAGTCTGGTGACTTGATCTATTGCATATTCTTCTAACAGTGGTTCTCAACCTTTTTTGGTCCGTTCCCCCCTTCACCATATTTTTAGGACGTCATTCCCCCCCCCCTCACCATATTTTTAGGACGTCATTCCCCCCCCCCCCCCTTACCATATTTTTAGAACGTCATTCCCCCCCCCCCCCTTTTCGTATTTCCTCCCTAAAAATTTCCCCCTGCCCCTACACAGTAAATGTAATAATTGAAGCTAAATTTAATAGCACATACTAAAACAAATCTAGACATCTACATAAAATGTGATTTGCGGGTCTACTTACGTTATAAAATGAATTTCAGAAAGGTGATACGTACAGAAGCGTAAAGTATGAAGGGAAAAACAAGATCAAGTAATCGGTTCTTGTATTAACGCGATCTTGAAATAATCTTCATTCCCCCCCTGGAAACCCCAAAATTCCCCCCTGGGGGGGAATTCCCCACCGGTTGAGAACCACTGTTCTAAGGCATTGATTATTTCCGTTGTGCCTTTGTCTGGACCTGGGGTTTTGCCAGTTTTCAGATGGTTAAGAGCATTCTGAATCTCCATCCTCAGGATTGATGGTTCTTCATTATTATTCAGAATAGCATACTTGTCTTCACTTGTATCATTATAAAAGTCTTTCACATAATCTGACCATGCATTTAACATCTGATCTTTCTTCAACTATGATTTTATCATCTTTGATTTTTAGGCAGACCGTTGGTGTGTGTGTGTGTTCTTTTCTTAGGGATGTCATTAATTCTTTTGTGCATTAATGTGGTGTTTAGGGTGTTGTGTAGGTTTTCAATTTACCTGCAGTTTTCCTCAAGCTATACTTCTTTTGCCTCTTTGCGCAATTTCCTTATTTTCCCCTTAATCTCTTCATTTATGTCATGGTTACTTTTGTTATTTTCTCTTATTTCCGTGATTTTTATGATGTCTTCCGTCATCCATTTCTTACATCCAATCATCTTCATTTTAGGGAATGTTACTTCTGCAGCCTAGCTGGCTGAGTTCTTCAATATTTCCCATTGGTCACTGACATCTTGAAATAGAATTTCCAGATCAGCCAATGCATCAAATATGTTCTTTACCTCTACGTTAAATTTATCTTTTCTTGCCTCACTCTTAGGTGCACATAGATAAAATGTGTGCTTCTTGGTGTACATAGACATGTATACATTAGAAAATGACAGCTCTAATAGCAGACGTCAGTTCATGAAAACATGTCGCCCTATTGGTTTGAATTGTAACATTTCCGGCGATGCATGACCTCATATGTAGTCATCACTATCATATACCAAGCTGGGCAGAGCTGGTGACGAAGTTCATCCAAAACCACCAATCTTACTGTTGTGGAGTTGACAGTTACCTTCGGGGATAAGCCTTCTTATTCTGCCCTTCGTCTCCCAGTTGAGCATGGACCATGAACCAACTCATGCCACGTCCGATGTAGAATTGTTCACGTTAGATTATAATTTGGGGGGCTAAGTGGTCTCGATGTACGGTGTCCGCTTCGAGTGCTGGAGGTCTCGGGTTCAATCCCGGTGAGGGCCTTTTTTTTTTTTTTTTAACTTTTTAAAATAACAAAATTTCCCATGGTCTCTGGGTAATGAGATCAGACGCCTATGTGTATTGCTGCGCATGTAAAAAATCCCTTGATAGTTGAAAATCGAAAAAGAGTAGCCTAACGGTTAAAAATCTACCCAAAGTATTTCAGGATCCTCGCAGGTGATACGAAGTTCGTGGACTGAGCTGCGATTCTCCAGACTCAGGTTTGAGTTAGGAGTAGGACGGAGCACTTATGGGTTACACCTGTGTGCCGTGATGTTGATCCGTCGACTAAACTAAACTAACCTAAAGGTTAGATTTTGCAGCTAAAGTTTTCTACTGGACGAGGTAGTCAGCCTCACGGCAATAATTCTAAGTCGCCTTTTACGCCATGCATGGAAGGTTACAGTGTCACTATTCTTTTCTGTCCTTATGGACCCTGTAGCACACGCGCGTATGGTGGTAAGTATTACCCGCTATTTCATATACGTGCGTGCGAAATTGAAATTAAGCAGTAATAACTGATTAAATGTCAGAGGGTGATAAATAATCTTAAGCGACTTCACGTAACTGCCATGGGCTTATACACAATAGTTTTAACTAAACAACCTTGTTTAATTTGGTATATAATACAATATCCCTGCTACCTTATTAACAACTTTTTATTTGGTTCAAACCTAATTTCTGTTTGGCATTGAATCTTTTTAGGACATATGGCATAACAGCCCCCCCCCCCCTTCCACCCAACCCCAACACCCCCAACCCCCCAACCCTCACCTCTTCCCACCATGTTGAAATAAAGTTTACCCAGACGAGGCATCTTTCCTGCGACAACATATAGATGTGATTTATTGCCTGGCATATTTCGCTGCATCTCGTCAGGTACATACTGCAGAATTCACACAACATAAGTTAACATAACTAGATAAAGTCTTCAAGATGAAATATACACATGTTCGCACAGTAATGTCAATTGTCTATCACGGTAATTTTAAACTGACTATCATGTCTTTCTGTATGCAGAAAACTGGCCTATGTAGAGTAATCATGATGGCTTCTGCAAACTTCAACATGCTACTATTTTGTGTATTAAACACGTGAAAGGCACTGTCTTTATCATGGAAACCGGTGTATATTTCACCTTGAAGGATTTATCTAGTTATTTTACTTTATGTTGTGTGAATTCTGCAGTATGTACCTGACGAGATGCAGCGAAATATGTCAGGCAGTAAATCGTGCAATCTATTGTTTGCGCCTTCGTTTTTCAAATTCACTACGGGAAAACATTGTTTTGGAATAGATGTGAGTTATGGACCATTTCACAATTGCTTGATAATAAAATGTAGGTCTTTAAGCTCAGATATTACCAAAATGTTCTTAGAACAGAATCCGTGGACCAAGAAGAAGAAAAAATGCAGAAATTTTACAAGACTTGAATATCGAAGAAAACAGGCTCATCAACGGTATGATGTCTGGGAAACTAAAATACTGGGGCTATATTAGAGATCACAGTGGCTTGGAGAGAACAGTGAAGGGAGTCATGGTTCCTAGAAGAATAGGCAGGGGTCGATCAGCCCGAAGACGGACATGGGACCTTGGGCATGAGGTTGCATGAGGCGGGACAAATGGCAAGAGTTCGAGAACTTTTCGCGCGCAATGATGAGAGCTGCAAATGACAGGATGCATGCTGATGATAATGTTTATGTAAGCCTGAAGAGGGAACAGACTTTTTCCGCAATGTAGCTACGTTTAGTTTTTTTTTCCCAGCATGACTGCCAAAATGACTGTATTGTACAGGGTGTATTTTTAATGACTGCGCAGTGTTTGAAAATATTGCCGTTCCAAGTTTTGTATTTACCGATTATGTTGCATGAACTTTACAGAGGGTGAATACAAAGCTTGGACCGGCAAAATTTTCAAACACTGCACGGTCATTAAAAACAAACACTATACATATATCAACGGCATTATTTTCAAACACTGCACATTTATTAAAACAAACACTATACATATATAATGGTACAATTGAGCGTTTGTATGCAGCGAGGTCATCTTAAGCCAGCCATACAAATGGAAAGATGAACATAACATCATAATATGGACCAACGTACTCTGTACGAAAAAACAAAAGATGTGATGGAGTTAAATGTGGAATGGAAAAATACAAGATTCAGACAACGTTAAGATGGGTGGATAATATCAAGAAATGGATTCGAAGAAACTTATATGGATGCACTATGCAGATGCGTGACACAGGGTGTCGGAGACCTATCACAAACAACCTTAAGCGCGGAGACGGCACTTGGTTAATTGAATCAATCTATCAGAGTATACCGCCAGAACTGAATGTGTTGGGAGATCCGTTGTAACCACCATTGATTATGGGGATTTTTCTGTGGTTCAGAAAGCAATGGCAAACTACTGAACGTAAACATGTCAAAATATCACAAACAGCCAAAACAAATTCTGCGGTTGACTGCCACGTCCTATACAAGATATGCAACTAACTTCATATAGTCTGCATTACGATGATGCGCGTTCATGTAGGGGTACAATAATGGCAAAACGAGAAAACTTCATACTGATGGCGTGTTGAAATAGAGCTGCAAACTGTATCAATGAAACCAAAGTACAACAGAAACGTTCATCTCCCTAGCCACTACTTAGGCAAGGAAGAAGATTTCGCTTATTACCCCTGCCTCACGATAGGGCCCAGAGGCCAGTGAATATAACGACAATAAGAGTTGGGTGTGAGTTTCTTTATCACCCTTCTGAGTTTGGAGGTAGTTTGAAAATGACGATCATGTAATCGATAGTTGTCGCAGAAGTAATTACAGTGTTGTTTGCTCATGTTGTCGTTCGTTTGTGAACAAATATGCGCCATAATAACCCGAATACATAATTAAAACTTTCTTGGCACTTGGCGAACATTACCTAATCAATACTTGGAGAGACCGGACAGGCCCAACCTTTTGGAAACAAATTTCCAGTCGTTAGTTTATTAATTATACACGCACTTCAACAATTGTTATTCTAATGTGATAGTCGGTACATGACACATTTGACGATTCACGTTTTCGTTTGGGAAGATGAAATTTGTGTGTCCAAAGTTTGGTTTGGGCTGTCTTTGAACGTCAAGAAAACAGAAACAATTGTTATATCGAAGGGAAAGATAACATGAGAATGTGACATTACAATATAAGGGGGAATGCTTAACCAAGTCAATAAAGTCAAATATCTAGGGACAATAATAGGACAGTATGAAAGATGCGTGACAGAAAAAGAGAAGAATACACCACCAAAGCTACTGTTCAGAAGATGAAAAATGTCTTATGTAATAAGTCAATCTCATTAAATGTCAGCAAGTGAGCAGTGAAATGTAGTAAAGGAACCTGTTTTGTTGCATGGCAATGAATCTTGGAATGTGAAATTAGAAATTGCTTGGGGACATCGGGTATGTGGTTTCTGAGAAGAATGCCACGACTACCTTGAACTGCCTGAGAAACAAAGAGATCGCCTGGAAAAGGCTAATTAAAGTAAAACAGTATATACAGCTGTAATAAAGAGACCATAAATGTGTAGGGAACATAACATGAAAATTAGCACAAGTAAAACAGAGGTAATGGCTATAACTAAAGACGAAAGAGCAACAACGATTCACCTAAACGAACATCCCTTGAAACAAATAAAGACTTTCAAGTACCTAGGAAGTATAATATAATCAAATGGCAAATCGGAAGACGAGATCGAAAATAGATGCAATAAGGCAAACCAACTCATTGGACAAATGGCACCAATACTAAAGAACAAAATGTATCAATAACTACTAAGAAAGCACTTTAAAATATAATCTTCCTACCAACTCTATGTTACCAATACCAATGTGAGAAAACCTGGGTCAAAGAGGTCTTTCTGGTGACTGCCGATTCCATCGACGATGAACTGTGGTTTTCGTGGAGGACTTTTGTGTTGGCATTCTGGAGGCGGCATTATGCACAGTGTACCTGTGCGGGCTGTTGGATTGCCGAGACTTCTGTCTG